>JARGXW010001352.1:0-24360 GCA_029204085.1 Mycena sp. CBHHK59/15
ATATTGACATGATTAATGTTATTGCTACAAACGCGCTGTCCATAGAGGCACTTTGAATATTGCCATATTCGTCGCTGACGGGAACGATGAGGACAAGGACATTGTCATCGCCAGCCGAGTCTCCATCAGACGGTGATATTCGGGATTACATCAGACTATGTGACTGATGTGACGGGCAGAAAGTAGATGTCACAGTGCCGGTTCGTGAATTAAGTGGGCATTTTAGTTAGCTACGCTTCTTTAAATATCTTAAAACAAATAATTCGGCCCGAAACTCGATTTGATATATCTGATTTGGGATTCAACAAAATCTAATAATATTTGTTTTACAATACTTAGAGAAGTGTAGCTAACTAAAATGCCCACTTAATTGATTAGCAGCCAATCAAAGTGCTGCTAATCAATTAAGTGGGTTCTAGAACCGACCCGCACATTCTGCACAGCCACAGAGATCCGACCCGCAGAATGTACAAGCCTCCCCTAGAACTTCAGTTGAGTCTTTCTGTCTCTACTGTTTCTGTTGTTCTGTGGGGAACAACTGCCATAGTGTTCACTTCCTTCCCCTGGAACTGTATCAGGGGACACAAGTCCATTCAATATCTGTCAAACTGCGGAGCGATTATGTAATCAACCCGCAGAACTTGAACCATGCATTCCCATGGTCCACAAAGTCTTGTGAATCATCTGAACTCACAATCTCTCACTTGCCAGGTTGCCTCCTGCCAAATCCCTTTGATCACCTCATGCACACCTAGTAAATATGTGCCCCGCAGTAGGTCTACAGAACTAATCTGACCCCATTGTGAAGGTATTGTCATAGCTCTATAAACACGTAGTGCCTGCAGGCTTATGGCGGTCTATGGCTAAGTACACCACTCCAGGGCAGAGTGTGTACTCTAGTGATTGTGTCTTACTTGGAGATGTAAGCTTTGTGGAAGCTTGCAAAAATGGGATTTTCATGTGTGTACAAATACACACCTTATCAAATGGGTGGTGAGGTGTTGCACATTGTACTTGCAGATGTATGACACATGGAACTTGTTGACCAAAGTGAAGGTTCTAAAAACATGTCAGTCAGAGCTAGGACAGAAAGGATAAAACTTACTTCCAGCACTGCTTGCAGGGAATGGTGCAGCCTTGGACATAATCATGTCCAGCAGCTTGGAGGTCGCTGTATGCGAACACCTAGTCTTGTACCCTTTTCAGGGTTTGCACTTGATGCCATAACCCTCTGCAGAGCAGTCACGGGTGGAAATAATACACTCCAAGCAGAGCTGCAAGGCTACGAGATAAAAATTAATACCTAGGACAAGGGGTGACTGAGAAGAACTCACATTCCAGAGTAACTGGAGCATGGTCCTGTGAACAAGGGACAGGTCAATGGGAGGCAGCTTGACAAAGTGGTGCTTCTTCGAGCTGTAACAGCTGCAAGCGTGTGCGAAGGGATATTTCCGACGTGCCTTCACCGCGCTGAAGAGGAGTGGGACAATGGCTTTCTAGGAGAATAAGTTGTCAGACATAGGGAAGAAATAGAGGGGCAGGTAACACACCTTGAGGGGCTCCCCATCCTCGACCTCAAAGTTGGCATTGTCAGCCTTCGTTTTCACATGTGCCTTCTTCTTTGCCTTTGCCTCCTCACCCTTCTTCTTGACCTCGGCCTTCTTCTTGGGCTCGACTTTCTTGATCTTCTTTCGAGGCTGAATGAGGGACTCGACAGACCCCTCTATGATGTGTGACCCGAACCAGGTACACCCCTGATACGTGACTGTCGAATTGATTGAGATGAGACAGTATTCCCTCTTGAGTCCCCATTACTGAGGATAAGCAGGAAATGTATCAACCCACGAGTTGCCACACCGCATCGAGAGGAACCGTTTGATTGGTCTCATTAGACTTCCTCGAAAGGGAGTCACGTGAGATTCACGAGCACACTTCGAGGGCACTGGATTTGATTCGGCACAAATTCGGCAGTGTGTGGTGGAGGTGGGGATCGGCCGGAGCTGAGCTGACTATAATGATGACTCACGCCGGATGCCGTACTTTGATGGGATCTAATGAGACTATTACTCCCGACTCGCATCAATCAGTATCTGCGGCAACACTAAGTTGACCTCGTGAGAAGTGCTGACCCTGAACAAACCCTGAGTGCGCTTGATCGCACTTGTACGTTCGGAGTTCTCCGAGACTAAAATCGGCTTTAGAAAGGTTTTGTTTGCCGAAGAGAGCAAGGACTCAAGGAGGACGGGACAGGCCCCCGGAAACTACCATGTAACCCTGTCCGGGATAGAGTAAAACTGTAGCCCAAAATGACCCCCAACCTAGTCCGCGATATAGAGTAAAAGGGCCTGAAAACCGGGGAACCTTGTCCGCCTTAGAGTAAATTGTGCGGAGCGCGGAACTTTTTTTTGGTGTGTATGTGCCTGGAGCCGTGGAATGGTGTAGATTTGGTATAAACATCTGTGTTAAACGCCGCTGATCAGAGATTTGAATTGATTTAACACGCCAGAACAGACCAATTCCCCGTCAATCAGCCCAAAAATTTGAGCTGTGAGAAAAATCACAATTTTACCTTGTCCGAGATAGGGTAAAAGATAGTCCAGAAGGCCGAATTTCATAAGGTAAAACTGCCCAGATTTTGGGCTCAACCCGGACGGTAGTTGCCGGGGGCCTCCTTGAATTTGTTGTTTCGCTGCCAATTGAGGTGGTTCCTGGGTGTGTAGGCGATTTGGGCTTAGAATGAGTGTTCCATTTCCTGGGCAACTCGAGTGTTAAGTTAGAGTAGCTCGAATGCCCGACTTCCCGAGAGCGTCAATGGCTCTGCATTGATCTTCGCGAAAGTTTGAAAGATAGTGTTCCCTCAAGGTGGCCGACAGCGGTATGATTTCACGCGATACCTCAAATAGAATAGCACTAGCATCTACAAATTCAACACTTTTTATGTCCCTATTTACTTTTCCCCTTTGCCCAATGAATAAATTATCGAAAGCTCACGCCGCCGTAAACGCTTCCGCATTCTTCGATGTCTGGCTCGTGTGGGTGGATTGGTTCACCATAACGATGGTCTCCACCGGTCCTGTGCGGGTCCCCGTATTGAAGCCGGGGACGGAGATGATGTTGTTCCCATTGGAGAGGATATGTCGCAGCTCCTCTCTGCTGATGAGGTGGTCCATCATCGTGTGGGTGTATATACGACCAATTGGCAGCGCGAAGAGTGCTATCATGTAGGTGGATGGGGAAAACCTGAAGGAAAGCAACGTGCCAAGGGCGAAGACGGCTGGAGCGAGGGGACGCCGATTAACTCTGGAGAGGATTCGGCAAAAAGGGGCGTACAAGTGAAGACGCCAGATTGCACCGCTCCACGGATGAGACGGTTCAGAACCGTGTTGGTTCTGGTGAAGGCTGTCTTCGATTTTGAGAACGTATACGACAGGATAACTAGTGGGAAAGACGTCAGTGTGACTTCAAGCGGTAGGGGACACACACTAGATATCAACACATCAATTGTGGACTGAAGCGCAAGATTTCCTTCAACGACAGGTTGCAGGGCGGCAAGTTTCGCTAGCCTGACTAAACGTCAGTAGACGAAAGTCTGGACTGTTCGTGCTGAACGCACTCGGAAAAAATCCACGACTGCACTGCGGCTGCGACACCCGTCCCACAAGCAGCCAGGGCGCCGGCGAGAAGAAACCCGATGAGTAATTTACTTCGCGTGAACATGTAGATGCGCCACGATTGGAAGACCTGGTTGATGAGGGCAAGGATTGCGGTGGCTGCAAAAGCATTAGTAAAAGAGCAGAAGCCTCGAGTCAACCTACTGAGGGCGGTAAATGGGTACGGCCATAGACTAGCTGAAAAACATTTATTCAGGTTACTGTGCCAGACGAACGACAACAACTTACTTGCGACGACACTCGGATTAGCGAAGTTTCTGCGAAGGTCAATGTGAGATTGGATACGGAGGCCAGGATATATTGTGCGTGGCTCACGTCACGCAATAGAACCTAAATCAAGTCTAAAAAATGTTCGTACTGAGTTTTGTACTCTTACCATGCCATGTATAATACCGCTGCCTCTTGTGTAATGTTGATGAAGAACAACACGACTACAAGGACTCTACAAGAGCTTAGATGAAGCGCAGACACAACGCCTATGAACTCACTGGGTCCACCAAGCGTCTTGGCACTCTTGGACGATGTCAGAGGCGGACGCGGATTTTGAGATCTAAATGTAAGCGTACTTGCACTCCAGTAGGTAGAAAATTGAGACATGATCACTCCTGTGAATAACGTGTTTACTACGCAAAACAACGTTTGAGCGACGCCCGGAGGCAAAAACTGTCGACAGGAAAACTCACCAAGAACACCCATCAAGGTGAACCCTGTGATGAATTCATTTCGATAGCTACAAGCAAGATCATGTGACTTACCAATGGTCTGATCGTACTCTCCCATGGCTATGGAGAGGGCAATAAAAAAGTGTGGAAAACCTGCAGGAGGGAAAGACAGGTACGGTTTAAGGAGGAAAGTGGATCGACGCTTTTTAAACGCAAAGCTGCCAACACTCCAAAGGTAACAGACATTCGTGGGACACCCAATGATTGAGTTGAATAGATAGATCTTCGGCCCTTCTGAAACAGCGGCGGAAAGGTGGCGTTTACGGTTTGGGTCCTTGGCGACTGAGTCTTAGCGACTTCAAAACGGTTCTGGAAAGACAGCAAGCATTTATCAGCGGATATGATAGGATAGGATTGCCGACACAAGGTACTGAATCGGAACGGCCGGTGGTATTCTCGTCATTGGTCGCCATCAGGGACTCACCTGATTTCGCTCGTGTTCTCCGTCATCTAAATGAGAGATGACGAATAAAAATTCCAGCAAAGTTCTGCGTTAATCTGTGAAGTCGCCGTCTTGACTTAATGACGGTGTAGAGGCCAGGGTAGTGTACACATAGGGGTGACGGAACTACTCAGGCTAGTTCACGCCACAAGGCCGGGGTCGGTTGCAATGTAAGGGTCTGTAATATAAACGTTCAGGTACTCGACATGAGCGCATGTTTAGCGCACACTATATCATGATGCCTGCGATATCCATATTGGGATGCGGCGGAGATGCTATTAGTATATTATTATTAGTATAATATATTGCTGACGTTTCTCCCGTTCACGTGGTCGCCGCACTGATCCGCAAATTTCAAACTCCGACGCAAAGTCGTAGAGCCTCGCCCTGCTTCCTGGGGCAACTTTGAGCCCAACTTTCTGCGGGGTGATATGATGGAATAATAGTCCTATTTAAATAACTGTAGCTGATTTTCGATTCACTGTTTTTATATGCCCTAAATGCTATACTGTCGGGGACTCCACCCAGGGTAGTTGACCACTTGCCAAATATAAGACTATGGATCACAGATTACACAAAACCAAGCTTGTGGGAGGGAATGGGATGTTTGACGATTGTTCATGCCAAATTTGGAGGCAAAGTGTTTGTCGGATCAAAAGTTGTTGTCTGTTTACCTGTCGGCTGAAGTCCGAAAACATCAATTCCTTAACTCTGAACGTCAATCAATAGCTGACCACGCTTGTTTCTCAATCAACTCTAGGTCAATCCACAACTTTGGGGGCTCATTCTGGAGCCCTGATTCTTGGAATCAAAGCAAGCTATCCAAGGGAGGTCATAACTCTCATTTCTTCCTCCAGGACCCTCACGAATGTTTGAAATCTGACATCAAGCGGCACAAGATGACCACCTGTACCACAAGCGCACCGTGGATGCTGCAGGCCTGAGACCGGAAGTGGACCATCTTAATAGTCAGCTCCCAACACTGATATGTCTTTTAACACCATGTACGCTCTATTCCTTTCTCCCAGTAATGCACAACATCAAATCACCCAAATTTTGTAGTTGTGAGTTCTGGATTTTTTTCAGAAGCTGTGGGCATCAAGAGGTGTATATATGTGCTCTGAGACATTGACATACTTCGTATGAACCCATCAGCAACATACTTTGGCCCTCTGTGTTCTCTGTGCTTCACATGGGAGTCAATTTCTCGAACACATCAATTTGACCAAATATGCACTCATGTACAATGAAATCTATATAGCACGAACAGGGCCCAAGAACCTCTCTCGCCGACGTGGAACGTGGGCATGGAACCTAAAATGAAATTCCAGATGCCAGGGTGCCACATTTCTATGTATTCTGTTGAAAAGTCCACGATTAACGTGTCTAAAAAACCCTCAGGACCTCATTAATTAAATTACCACCCTCCCTGATTAGCTCCTCCGATGCGTCTCTGGACAATCCTGGCCACGTCTTTGATCCTTATAAATCTTCCTATTACACACCAAATACCTTCTCCATCGCTCAGCAACACTCAATCAGCTCGCTGGATGTCTGGGAATGGATCGGGGCCTTCAAATACCCCTTCACCACAGCCCGCTGCGCAGCCGTCATCTGGGCCCAATCCAGTCTTCAAAGATTCTCCACCCAAGAAGAGAGGAGGCCAGCGTCTATCCAGCACCAATAAAAAATGCAAAAGGGGCCCCAGAAAGTCACAGGAAGTCTCCATGGAAGATGCTAGTCGGATCATGCTGGAAAAGCTGGCAGAAGCCAAAGAGGAAGCGGACTGAGAGGCGCCAGAGGAACAGCGCACTAGTCGTGTCAAGAAAGGTCTTCATGGGCTGAAAGAGGCTGGCTGCCAGACCATCTACCAATTCTTCGAGGATTTTTTTTGCGAGCACAGATAGAGAGACTTCTTGGCAAGCATCCAAGTTAATGAATGATCACGGCGACACTCTCCTGGATCTTTTACATGCAAAGCAACCTGATGTCGTGATGAAATGGGCTTTGAAGACGAGCTACCCAGTCATCGCAGCGGAAGGCAAGAGGCTCGCAGAGTTGCTGCATCCTGATCGGACCAGGACATTTGCATCCCGGTCAGAGACGTGGTCGTTGGAGAGGTTGCTTGCAGAGGCAATGATAGCTGCTCCGAACCTCTGTGAGGTGTTGATGGTGATTGGCATGACAAGTGATGTCGGCAGGAGGGATAACAAGCTGGTAGGTGTATGTGGGTCCAAAGCACGACTTTGATTTCTCACGTATGTCAGGTTCTCGTAACTGTCCTATGCATGCTCGCTCAGTCGGAAAATGAGTGTGCTGTAGAATTTCAAGAGATAATGGGGACATATTTCCTCGCATGCGGCACTCCTCGGCGACAGTTTGATGTCCTCGCGCATGCCGGATTAAATGTCTCATACACTAAAGCCATTGCTGATCTCAAAGGGCTCTCGGCCGAGGGTCTCGCACCTCTCCATCGCATGGTCCAAGAGAAAGCATGCATGATTGTATGGGATAACCTGAACATCACGTTCAAGGTTGCCAAGCAGCGCCGTGATTCCAAGGACACATTCGAAAACGGCACCACTGCCACCTTGATTGCATTGTACGGTGTTCTCCGAGGAGAGCTGAAGCTCGAAATACTACCGCCACGGACTATGCGCAAGCCAGTGGTCGATTTTTAACCTTTGGATACACTTCCATCTGTCCAACAAGTCATTCAGACCAGGATACATGCACTTTGGCATGTCCACGAGTTTCTGCTCGTTTGGTTTCCTTCTCTGCGGGGAAAATTCGGTCAAGAACACGGTGACGTTCCAGTCGTAAAAGTGATCCCTTTGCACAAAACCGAACAATACCCAATGCCAGCCATGAAGATTGACGAATCCAGTCTGGATGGGACCATCGAGGTTATCGACACTGCCATTATACGTACATTACAGATGAACGAAGCGGGGATGCAGGCGCATGGGGTCATGTTTAATGGGGGCAATTTACTCAGTCTCTCACTCACCGATAAGGCAAACTGGTTACGCATTTTATAAAATTTTAACTGTCTAACTTGTTTTATTCAGGCCATTGCTGCACGTCGCGAGGACACAAATTTATTAGACAGATACGGCAGCTATCTCCATGGCATGCTCGGGCTTTTTCATGTCGCGCTGTCGGGAACTCGAGGGATGGTGAACGAACACTGGGGCGAGCCCAATTCTAAATTTCCGGGATCACTCTGGACCCAGAACAGTTTCCTTTCCAGGAAGGCTATTTCTGCGGGGTGGAAAGCAAAGAAACGTACACCATTTCGGCCCACATATGAACTCATGCTCAAGATTTCGCTCCCGGCACACATCCTCGATGCATTCCGAATCTATTGTGGTGCCGAAACACTCGATAAATGGGTGGAGTCCCCGAGCCTGACTTGGGACTCCATCATGGCAGTTTCTGAGGCTGTCGTTGACAACTTGTGCTCTTCCAGTGCTGCAGAAGAGCTCCGACTGCGACCCGAATCCGAACGCGACCCACAGCTTGAAAACACCATCCTCTGCAATCGTGATACTATTAGAGACCCCTTAGTTGGCCACCCTACTTAGTTGGCCACTTGACTCCTATAAGACCAGGGCTTCATAATTATGACTGGGCATAATGTATAAACAGAATACGACCTCCAACAAATGTTCAGACCAAATTTCAGCCGAAAGTGATGGGTTGATCAGGAGCTACGGCATCGCGGATCGGGATCCGAAGCGTGGGGACATCAATTTCTTATCAATTGGACCACTCGCCTCATTTGCCATCGCCATTTCTCCACCATTTCTCCACCATTTCTTCCTCGATCCATGACTTTGGGGGCTCGTTCGGATCCCCCGATGCTGGCCTTCCATCTGAAGAGATACTGGACGGCAACTGACTGAACTATCACTCTTAACATACCCAGGAAAAGCACGACTTCATTTGTAGGTCAGTCATGCTGGCACCGTCGTGGTCCACGACACCGCTATGCCATCGGTCTGGAACCTTACACAGGACTTCTCAATATACAATCCTTCATTCCGAGACCCTTTTCGAGATTTTATCCAATGACCTCTGATTGCTCTGGAGGTCATTGTCCAAAATCACCCAATTTCAGTCGTGCTGATAGTCGGATTTTTTGGAGGAGATGTCAGCAACTTGGAATGGAGTTGGTCATCCAGGTACGTCCAAATACTTCCCATTAAGTAGCCTGGATCCTAATTTGGCCCATCGCGGCCTTTTTCTGAGTAGCAGAACACTCATTCATCCCGCGACCCCAATTTCGAGGTTTCCCGTCGATCGCAAGTGTGTATTCTGCCCATTTCTATACCTCATATCTACACCATAACTGTTTTAAATAGTGAATATAACCTGTATATATGATTCTGGGTGCAGGCCACCGCCATTTGAGAGCTCAATATGTTAGTTGGCGGGGTGGCCAACTAACCTGTTGTTTGGCTATGTTGGACTGCTGGTCAAAATAAATTCCTTACGCACTCAAATCTTCGAGTATTTTGGTGCTGGCAGACTCGAACTCTTCGTAGGATGCATGCCCTCATTCTGACATAGTTTGGCTCGCACTGGCACCGGTATAACACCAGGGCTGCAGCATAAATGCTTAAGTGGCCAACTAACTGGTCTCAAATAGTATGCTCATACTTTTGATTTTTACAACTGCAATCAAAGGCGGCGACGTGGGGACAGTATTAAACTGTCTAGCACATTGGATGGTGATGTTCCGTGGAACGGGGTCAATGCCCAAGTATGCAGATGCACTGTTCAAACTAATCAACAATCTTAACAAGTGGGATCCAGCTTTACGGTGAGTCAATCCGCTTTGTGGGTCATTCAATTCTATCTCATTTTGTGTACAGGGAAGCATATTTAAATAATTGGCTGGTTAATCTTACTGGGAAAATCTATGTGTTCAAAGAAGTGGACCTTTTGCAAGAGCACCAAAATTTCTGGGCCAAGGTAGTATCAATTATCTTCCTTGAACGGCACAATATTGATCATCGACAGGTCATTTATAATGCGAAAGGATCCAGTCGAAGCTGGGACTGGCTCAGCATGGTCACGGTTGTCATTTTCAACCTGCGCGACGTCATGCACAATGTCCAAACTCAATTCAAAATCCCGCATCACGGTGTCAGCCACACCAGTCCCAAAATTGACACCGATCTCGCCAACCTACAAGGCTGGCTTGAGAAACACTGCCTTCAGTCTTACGTCAAGGACCGTCCCGGAAAGGACAACATTCTACGAGCCCGTGACCTTATGGTGACCGGAGCTGCATATGCGAGCACACCGAGTGCCTTCAAGAACTTTCGGGCTGAGACGCAAAATGTTGTGTTCAAGAAGCAAGCTTCTGCTGACGCAGACAGTGATGAGGACGAGGAGGACGCTGGTGAACCGGAGACTGATCTTCTGGGGTACGCCGAGGTTGAGCCAGATGCAAGACGACGAAGAATTTGTTTCAATGGCTGACGAACTAATGGGAATGGCAGAAGAAATCGTAGGTACTGAAGGAATGTAATCCGGTCGTAATTTTACAGTTCATATCATAATTAACTTACACTGTATATACTTTTATCCCCGAGTATGTTTACTTCCTCTCGGACGTCCTCGAGGGCGCGGTGGACCATTTTCTCCCCTACCCACCTGGGCAGCACCCCTTCTGCACACCCGACCTGTTGCCCTGCTTGCTGCAATGGTCCCGCACGGCCGCCGAGTACTGTTGCCACGACCACGATTACACTGCGCCCCTCAACCAGCCAAAATTGTGTCGTATAAATCTCTGGGAGGATCATCGGGGGGATCGTTTGCATGAAGTGTATCGTAAGACTGGAAAATGGCTTGTAGCGCTGCCAAAAGGTGTGCCCCATGTGATGGCATTAGAAACCAACGAGCACGCTGTTTCAGATTTTCCGAGCTGTCGACACACTCTCTGCAGTTTGTCAGCTGGTCGATAGTGCTGTCTGGAAGAAGTGCTGATCCGGTGATGGAAAACCCGGCCTCTTTGGGATAAAGCAGAGGCATGAGGACCTCTCTGCTCCATTAACGTAAGCCGGTGCGAATTAAATCAGACAAACCGGGCGGGAATTTGCGCTTCTTCCCGCCCTTCAGGCCAGGAATTTTTTCGACCTCTACCAGCTCCACCGGGAAGCGAGTCGGCTCGCATATGTCGCAGCAACGAGCACCTGCTGGAAGAACAAAGTCTAATGAAGCTATACATGGTGTATCAGCGAAAAAAGTTGAATAAATTAGCAGTGGTTGTGTACCTTTATCGGTGTTCTGGAAATACTCATCCCAGATGATACGACGGCAAGCTGTAGTACATGCGAATCTGCTCAGGAACGTGGCTTCAAGAGTATCCGCAAAGGATACACGGGCGGCCTTTCGTTTTTTCTTGCCATTCTTTGCTGCTGCAGCCTCTGGAGTCTCGGTTTCTGCATTCTCCGCCTCATTACCTTGCTCGACCCACGCGCTGCCCTCGGATATCAGAACAGCTTGCCCACCAACGACGTCTGATCCCTGCTCTTGATTAACGTCAGCGGGGTCGGCAGGCGGGGGCTGGTCAGTCTCCCCTTCCTGATTTTGTGGCTCCGCCGCCTCTACGCATTATGGAACGGGGGATAAAACGAGGATTGAACTCAACTAAAATTCGTAGAACACTACTACTTAAATACAAAAGACAGTGCATAGCTAAGAGGTCATAGATATAGAATCTACATACGGGGACAAGTAAACACCGAGTGGAAACAGCGCGCATAAGAGTAATACTAAATAATACTGAGTCCGTTGTTATACATACATGTTTAATTGGCGTGCGCGCCCAGTCGCGCCCGCCACAGGTGAGTCCAAAGGAGTCCGGCTGAGTCCAGCACGGACAGTTCGGATTGCTACTCCAACACGCATGCGAGCCGAGCTTGTTCCTCCGTGATTCCATCCTTCAATACTTTGGTGGGCACAAATAATATGGCTTCCCCGAGCGTCTCGAAATCCCGTGCAGCGTGCCCGGATCTTTGTGTTAAAGCACAGAATGAGGGCGGCAGCTTCCACAATATGACATGCTCAACATTGTGCATGTCACACCCCTGTAAAGACATTGGTTAAATAGGGTGAGGAAATATTAAATGTGACGCACCATGCCTACCGCATCCGTACAGCACAGTATTCGTATACACCCCTCTCGCAGCATGGTCTCTAGCTCTCGTTTCCAGGCCGTGCCAATCTTCGCATGGTAAAATCCAATGGCTGAGGTATCAATCCCCACAGATGTCGCCCAGTATTGAAGGCGATCGCAGGCATCCTCGGTTTCGATTCGCTGATTGAAATAGACGAGGGTAATGGGGATGTCGGCGGGTGAAGTCGCATTCTCGGGGATAAGGAAACGAAGGTCCGCCTTCGTCTCGTCGGGATGCACAATCTTTCGCACCGAGAGCGCTACATTGGGACGCGCATTCGAGAGCATGACCGTGACAGCATCTTTGCCTATTTTAAGTTTGGCGCAAACTTCGTCCAGGACATGTCTCAGAAGTGTTGCCGATGCAATGGCAAATGTCACAGACGGCGGCACCCGCCCTCGAAGGACCCCCAGCTCGCCGTATTCGGAGCGAAAGCTACCACCCCAGAGACTGACACAGTGAGCTTCATCAATGAACACAAGCCGAAGGTGTTCCTGGAAATGCAGCTGGGCAGTAACCATATGAGGTTTGTTTAAGCAATCGTTGTCTCAACAGATGACCCGGTTCAATTATTGCTCTGTTCAAACATGTTAACTTATCAGCTCACAGGGTCCGAAGCATTGCAGCTGACAGCTGGCTCTGGACGTGTGTTCAAGGCAAATCGGTGGTGAAACAAGGTTCAGATCAAACATTGGTTTAAACCGTGTTTAAATAGCGTTCAAACACCGTTCAAAAAGCAGCATCCAAGGAATGGCCATTGAAGGATTCGAACCAAGGACCTCTAGCACACATCCCTCAGAAGACGAGTCATAACCACTGAGCCAATGAGAAGTGATGGCAAGGCTTACACTAGGTGTCAAATGGCTTCCTTGGGAGCCCATTTCTTGTTGGGATTTCACAAGTCCAAACGTGTCTTGGACAGTGATAGGATGCTGGATCTCGTACTTGAAAGTGTTTGCTCAGTGGATGCATCTCATATCAAGATGTCCTGTGCTATTTTCAGCCTGCATTTAGCTATCAAGCTGAATGAGAACAGGTACAACAGAACAATTTAATAGAAGCAATTATCAACTTCAGCGTGATTTATGTGTGCTTGTAAAATCCTGGACTACTCAAGAAGACATTAGGGCAGCCATTATGTTCCTCCCATGTACTAAGTGGCCAGTGAGATGCAAATATACCAGTTCTGAGAGTCCCAGCAACTTGGACATAAAGGTGTGGTTCTCTCCTGCCAATATTGGTTCTGTGGCACAGTGGTTAATACTCCCTTTCTATCCTTGTGTTTGTCTAATGGTGGTGAGCTTTGTCTGAGTTCGAACCCGCCTGGTGTCAACACTTTTTGAATGAACAGGTTTAAACAGTGTTCAAAGATAATCAGTGTTTAAGCAAATCAAGAACAGAACCATGCTTGAACACTGTTCTGCTGGACTCTGATCATGGTCAGAGTTCTTTTCCTTCACTCATTATGAACTTGCCTCCTCTCGCTTGGTGGTGTTTGCTTAAGCAAATCAGAAATTGAACCGGGTTGGCTGTTGAGACCGGGATTGCTTAAGCAAACATCATATAGATTCTTAGCTGGGAAAGCACTTTCTTGCTGAATTCAAGGGAGCCGGCAACTTCAGGCGATACAAAGATCCATTGCACTGCACCTTCAGCAGTTCTCTGGTTTTTAAAAGGTTAGTACAACTAGCAGCATCGCAGTGGCATGCGTACCTTGTACAATTCATCCCTGCCTTCAGCTGCAAGGGTTTCCTGACATATAGCTACAGATGTAAGAGGCAAAGTCTCTGCCTGTATGATCAGTGTTATTCCACGGAACTGAAGATGCGACAACTTGTACCTACCTGTTCGAGCATTAATGCTGTGAGCGGGCTAACGATGAGCACGATGTCCTCCTTGTGCGGCATAACAGGTAGGTTGCAGCACATGGACTTCCCACTCCCTGTACCAACATCCAGAATTATGTCGCGACCCTCCATGACATTGGAGAAGAACTCTAGCTGAAAAGCCTTTGGAGTCTTTCCAAGCTCGAACCGTGCTCATTGAGAAATGGCAGGCAGGTTTAGTTCGTCCTTCTTGTATATTTTGACCTTGGAGGCAAAAGGTTTGGGCACCGGGGGCTTGGATAGGACTGGCGGCATAATGGCCGCGCTGCAGACAGTGCACGTGATATCACTGAGCTTTGGCCGATTTTCGCGTTCTAAAGGGCAAGGTAGGTTCTAGGGCATGGTTTAGAAGTTTTGTACTCTTCAGAATGTGGCCAGAGGGAGTGCGAGGAGAGTCAACGAAATGCGGATCGAAAAAATTGCACTAAGTCATAATGAATCATCACGTGATTTCTATTGACCATTTTCAGTGCTAAGTTCTCCCAGCCTCTGCGTTCAAGTAACACTAACAGCTTTTTTTCTCTTTTTCCCCCAATTTTTGTCCGTTTGACTTGAAATCACTCTCAAAATACTCAGTAGGCTTGTTACTCAATGCAGGGCTGGTGACAAGCCTAGGAAGCGTGAGCAGATGAGTGATCAAAAATAAAAACTGCCTTCTTGCCATGATGTGCCTTCTCAAAAATGTGGATCGCATTCTTGATCTGAGCAATAAGCTGCTGTGTTTCCCACCAAGGGTCTTCACTGGGGCCCCCATCCGGATAAATGATGACACGGGCATCCTCGATCACAATGCCATCTTCATCCCGAATAACGAGGTGGCTGCACTCTGGGTTCAGAAAATCAGAGACGTGGATGAGGTGACCACGGCCCTTCTTTCGAAGAACTGTCTGTCCCTCCTTGAGATTAAGCCTGCAAAATAAATCAGCATCTTTGAACCACCAATAAATTCATAAAAAATACCAGGCATGACCCTTCTCATTGTTCGCGTGGAAGCAACACTCGTCGTGAAAGAGCGGTATAATTTCCACCTCCCCATGCTTGAGTTTTGGTTCAACTCGGGTCAGTTCTGGCCCCTCGTAGTGAACCATTCGCTCTTCAAACTTTAACATCGCCAACAGAAATTCCTCATTTCGATAATGAACAACGTCAAATCGTTCATGGCTGTCCATCTAAACTCCCTTCTTGACCAGGGTATGTGTCCAGCCAAGCCTGATTAACCAACGATGAGTGGTGCGGATACTGAGTGGTTTTTTAGGCTTGATGTCGAGCTCCAGGAGAGAGAAGAATTAATATGGTTCTGAAGCACACGAGGAGTTACTTTGCCTGCTGGAATGTTTCACAAATATTCCAGGACTCAGACTTTCACTTGTTCATCGTGAAGCCATGATCACGTGGGCCGAGCCCCGCCACACATCTCGTGAGGAAGCTGTTCGAACAGCTGGTAATGCCGTGCCAATGACTGAACCCGGCGAGCGAACCAATCCCCCTTCCCCTCATGCCACTGCGGTGCGATTTTGATGCCTGCATGAATCCGAGACACACCCTTGAGCTGGAGTGTCACAAAGTTTCAGATAATCATGAGCTGGTTCACTCGAGAATGCGGTAAGATTTTGCTATTCTTCTTGAGTTCCGTCTTGATGTCTTTTCGAATCTCGTCCCAACTCTGAACAGGGCCTACAGTGCTCACTAAATTCTCCTCCAACTCGTCCTCCCAAGCCTCACCCCACTGCTCTTCTGCCTCATCCTTGAGCGAGATCTGGTCACCTGCCACAGTGCCTCCAGCATCGCTAGCTGCAGCCAATGAAACAGGCTCAGACATTGGAGTGAAATCCTCGACGTCTGAAACCTTGGGGAGACAAAGGTGCAGAGGATTCATCAAGAATAATTGGGCTGGTGGCACAAGTCGGCAGAGCAGAGAGAATCTCGATCTCGGATCCAGATGAATCCTCCGAGTCTTGCTGTGCTGCACGACTGGATCCACCTGCTTGGAGTATGACTGCTTTCAGAGCAGCAGGTATTTTCTTTGAAGTTACAGGCAGTGTAGAAGTCGGGGGACGTGAGTTTGTGAAGCTGAAAGAATCCAGGAGGTTTTGATCTTTATATTCGGCCGCATATTGATATGCAGTGCTCAGAGCCTTGTTCATGCCATCGGCAGTGATATTATAGGTTTGAGGACGTTCTACAAGGTTGAATGACTATCATGAAATAATTGTATCATGGGTTATGTGTACCTTTCCTCTCCTTCACGTGCAGTCTCGGTGGCAGCCATTCCACATCTTTTCCATCTTCCTTCTCAGCCATCTCAACAAGCCTCACACCAAACTCCTCATCATCAAAGTTGTCCAGATCCACTTCTGATTCAACATCAGACTCATCCTCGTTCTCCCAGTCGACTCGCATGCTGTCGAAATGGACACCCCGCATCGAATCATCATCAGAAGCTGTGGCCCAGTCGTCTTGAGCTGGTGCAATGCCTGGCGCTTCTTTTGGTTGGTTCCGTAGGCCAGTAATATTCCTTCTCTGCTTTTTCTTGGGGGGCATTGTGGATATTTGAGAGAGAAGAAATCAAATTTTATCGATGGATTGGCTCTATGGGTTTGCTTTATCTGATCAGAATCATAACCAGCTGATCAAACGGCGTCGATTGGCACTTTTTCTGGTATTTTTCCGATTTTCTTTTTGAGTTTTCTCAATATTTTGGGGTCTCTTCAGGTCATACAATAATTTTTTGCAATTTGGCTCATGTGGATCTCTTCATTGGTGTCTAAATTGATAGTTTACACAGTTTCCGGGCGGTCGGATCATGTCTGCCAACCATGGTATACAACTTTCCCACGCTTCCAAAATAGGCGGGTTTTGATTGTCCCCTACTGTAAGATCATGGATTAGGGCAATGGGGCCCAACACAGGATGAGAATAAGATTAGGACGAGACAACCCAAAGTGGGGCTGAGATTAAGATTAGGGTTCAGACAGGATTATGGATTAAGATCATGTGGAGATTAAAAACAGGTTCTGACAGGATTATGGATTAGGAGTATGTGGAGAGGTACAGTGGTTACATGTAAACATCAGGTAGGACAATGATGTGGCAGTCTCAGGAAGAAAGAACCCACCTGTGAGAGCCAGCGACTGAGCCAGGGGCTGAGCAGGTGCAAAGGACTGGTAAAGGGCAGAGAGTAGCCATGTGAGATCCTCCTGAGGAAGTGTGATTAGATTGGACCCAGCTGTCGCGACTGGGACCTGCTGCAGGGGGCCAGTAGACTGGGCAACTGACAGGGTCTGAGACGAGCTCGCTAGGGCATTCTGCCATGAAGACAACGCAGCAGCCGTCTAGGAACCAGCGGTAGGTGGGGCCGAGGCAGTGCCAATAACAAATCCACCTGTCGTAGCAGAGATCAGGTGGGGGGACACCTGGTAGTTTAGGATTAGGTGGGGCTGCACTGGGGAGCACACCCAGTCTGTCAGCAAGTGATGGGGGAGCCAGAGCTGATGAGGAGGCATTGGTGGCAGGCGGTGAGCTGGCCGTGGTCTGAGTGATGCCACCCCTGCCTCAGGCCGTGGAGAGGGGGCACCAAGTCCTGAGGACGTAGGGGGAGGTACCAGGAAGCCTGAGGTGGCGAGTTGGGAGTCCGCCGCCGGTCCCCCAGCTGGCCCAGCAGAGGCGGGCAGCCAGGGGGGAGCCCCAAAGGCGGGAAGTGGCTGTGGACAGTGCTCTCCCCTGGGTGGTTGAGCGTTGGGTTGGGGAGGGGCGGGCTGAGCTGCAGGGAAAGGCAGGAGAGGGTCGTACAGGTGAGAATTAATCAGAGGGGAGTATCGGCAAGGATGTGGCCAAGGTGTTGTTGAGATCCTGGGGGTCAAAACACCTCTCAGGCGAGGAGGGGAGGACCTCACGCTCCTTGCCCCGCTTGTGCCTCTTCTGTTGCGCTGTGGGGGTGGCTGGGGAAAGTGGCAGAGTGGGCCCAGTGGGTTCTCTATGCCGTATGCGAGTGCATGGGGGGGAGTACATCAGCTCATGTGTGGGGTGGAGCTGGTGGTTAGCTGCGAAGGAGGAATCCGATGAGTGGGAGGGAGAGGGAGACACCACGTTGATGTGAGGGGGGTGTCCTGCCATGTGTCTGGATTGTCTACAGGTGCTGAAACCTCCTTGGACTTCTTAGTAGGCATGCAGAAGGTATACAAAAATTAAAGCTACTGTTTTTACAAGGGGATTCTGGACTGGAAAAGAGCGATGGTGAGAGCGAAGGAAAAGAATGAGTTGATTGACTCTGTCTGGCTAGCCCTTTGTGAGCATGAATCCGGTTGCCCGATGGGTTTTGCTCACGCTCATGTAAGTAGCTGATCATATTTTCGCACTTTTGGACCCCCTTGACATCGGGGGGATGGATCCGAATTTAGCAATTCTACATGTGATTGATGGCAGCGGCTTTTGCCAGCATGACAACACATGACGACCACAACCCTGCCCCTACCACACTCTGTCGCGTAGAAATTAATTCAGGGACGCCTTGGATACCCTTGGACACTTAAATTCTCGGTCCGCTACCCTAAAGGCCTTGCTTTACCATCAGTGAAAATTTCTTTTTTTCCCCGCCAAAATAACTGTTTATAATCGTTTGTAAACTGTTTTGGCCACTTACATGTTGGAATATGGAGTCACACCGTCATAGCAAACTCCAAGTATGTTACTGTCACCGTAACACCCTGTACACTGCCACTGTGTTTCTTAGTCTACGCATTGCTTTGCAGGTTCAAATTGCTTTAGCTACGATTTTAGTATATACGTAGTATACTTTGTACTTTATACTCTGTCGGGATTGCAGCAGAGCAAGCCCAATCAAACCTTCTGGCTGACTAAGCTTGTCCGAATCTCACACATTACAGGAACCACATGAAATCATCATCATCATCATCATCATCATCAGTTAGGGGTCCAGGGGCGATGGTGTAATTTACGCTTGCTTTGTACACCGGGATAATCCCTGGAAACCGGTGTTCGTTATTCGGACCGTGCCGTACCTATCATCATCACAAACCGTTAACAAAAACTAAATCGTTGGAGCCTTAGGTTGAGAGAACTTGAAGCTCGACAATTGTAGCATTCCAGGGGGGGCATCAAATTTGATTTAAATAAATAAATAAAAAACAAGTATACTGTGCTCCAAGAATTCACCATGACTAGCGTATGGGGGAAAATGGATTCGTAGCCTTAAGATCTTTGACTCAAAAGTTTGAGTCTAGTCCTATGGTTATGTTTTTATTTGGGTCGGCTTGTCAGAGGCATCGTGACGGTGGGAATTCTATTTTTTTCCTTCATCCCGCAACAAATATGAACAGACTACAATCGCAGCTAGTGGACATGATGATGAATCTGTCACTCACCTGGTTAGTCCTACAGACGTGATGGATCAGGTTCTGCCGCTTTCTGACGACGGAGCAGCCGCCAGGCTGACAAGCTTTTTGAAGCCAGCCAATTCAAAGCTGCAAAGGCCAAGTATTTACAAGAAGCCACCGGGATCGTGGGCCTTAGTTTCTGCCTGCCTGAAACAGCCGGCGAAGGTGGCGGCGGCGTAATTTCCTCTGTGTATATCGGTCTAGATCCCTGGAAGCGCGCCAATATGATGGGATGCTGTGTTGGGATGGCAAAGTGTCTTCTTCACGAGAATCAAACAGAAATGGTGAGACACCTCGTCTTCTGCCTCGCATTTCTCTTTTAGTTCATATCACAGGCTCTCGCATGGCTCGAAGAAATCAATGCACTGTACCGATGCACCGATTTCTCTGCCAAGTACCCACTGTATGGTGAGCGTCTGGCAACAGCCTTTCTCGCATCACCCCGTTCATGAGTCCACCAGGCTGGATGGACTTCTCTATAAATTTACCAGAGATGTCGTTGTTCTGGGCGACTGGGCTCTGTCTTGCATCAGACATCTTCGTGTCACTGGGTAATACAGGAACAGGAACAGCGCGCCGCCACACTGCAAGCACCACTGTGAAACCGTTAACTCCGCAAGTGGAAAGCGTCGTCAATATTGAGCTGCTTGTGCATCTGTACCAATCACGTCATCCTAATCCTCAGACAACACTCAGCAGCAACGTTCGTGTTTCTGCATTGCAAGTTCGTGGCTCCTGGAAGAAGATCAATATCGCGAAACCAGGCAGTGTCACAGAAGGACGAGAGAGTTGTGCCTGCTTCATCTGGAACAGTAAGTCCATATTTCGTATATCATACTGGCTAGCGTGAGCATTATCTTTTTATGTCACTTTTATGTAGCTGGTGGAAGGAAATCTTCGCTGGGTCCGTGGTATCATGACATCTGGGCTCTTGACCTCAGCGAACGTGAAGCGTGGCGCCAGCTTCCGGATTACCCACTCGGTATGTGCCAGTCTGGCATGTTCACGGGATGGAACATGCTCGTGCACAACAACACCGCAATCCTCTTCACTGGACGACCCACAGTAGACGTCTTTGATCTCGTAAAAGAAACCTGGACTTCCTTCAAGACGACCTACTCAGCCCGGGATGGACGAGATGGAGTGCGCACATAGATTTGATGTGCGACACATACAGATGATTTGCGACACATTCCGGTTGTAGCTATGTGCCGCACTTCGACTGGAGTGTGACATATCGATCTAATTATAATTAAGCATCTCGCTCAAGTCATACACACCTTAGCCCATGCTGGAGTCGCAATTTTTGTTAAGTGTAAGATACAGGGAGTAATCATTCAAGTAGCAATATAATTTCAGTGAATGATACATTATAAGCACCGGGCTAGTAGCTATATGGCCCTCATGTCGTCGGGGCAGCTTCCGCAGTGGCGGCAGCACCTGACTGCACTGAGCGAGTAAGGCGTGGTCGGTCATGAGAGCTCTCTGCGGGCCGCTACCCACTCATGCCGCGTCTGCGCTGCCCTCTGATGCAACAACTCAGTGCCCGCCCTGTTCCGCAGCGTGCGAGTACGGGGAACACGGCACACCATGATGCACAGCGCGGCGCTGGCAGCCCCCTCGCGCCTCACAGCAAGGTAGCAAGCTGCGTGCGCGCACCACACAACGTGGTGCAGCACAGACACGCGCAACTCCCGCCGTTCCTCGCTAGCGCGAACACTTGTTCAAGGACGAAGTGGTGCGGGTGGAAGTGAGGGAAGGGGGACAGAAGAGCAGGCACTGCGCCTCTGCGCCGTCGGGGACTTGGGACGCGCCTGAGCGCACCACATCCACCTGTCCCAATACGCAGGCAGCTCCTCATTCGCGCAGCACGTGTGCAGTTGGAGGAAGCTGAAAAATGGAGCTAGCAGGCAAAGCGGGGGGGTTGGTGGGTACCTGCCGCTGTGTCTTCCCCTCACGCTGCCGCATTGCTATGAAGGCGCCCGTCAGCCATGCAGCCAACACACCTTTTTCGCACGCTAGCAGCAAACCCGTGCGGCATTCGAGGGGGAGCATCCTCATGGTGCAGCACGCGCATGGGGATCACCTGTGAGGTCGGTAGCTGCGTGTCGCGTAGGGGGCTGGTGCAGGGTGGTGGTGGTAAGAGGAAGAGGGATGTTTGTTGCACCCATTGGCACGTGCTACGGTGATCCGAGCTTACGTCAAGTGCGGCACATAGCCAAAATGGGAATGTGTCGCGTTTGCGCAATGTGCCGCAAATCATCTCTATGTGCCGCACATCAAATCCATGTGTGCACTCCATCTTGTATATCCTCTACTCAGCCACAGTGGCGGACATCCAAGCTGGTGTACAGGATGGCTGGCTGTATCCCCGGCACATGTGCTCCGACTCCACGATGCAGATCACCCACAACAATCTTTACGTCCTTGGAGGTGCACACACCACGACCAGCATCGGGTGCAACCTGTTCATGGAGCTCGATCTGGCGACGCGTGATGGGATACGTGCGTGCGCCGGAACATGGGGATTACACGTGTCCGGGGCCACGCAAGAGGACATCGAGCTGGGTGAGCACGGACATGAAGCGCATCTTCCTGATGTTCGGGCAGGCCGATTGCGAGGGTGCACACTTCAACAACAAGTTGCACGGGGCATCCTCAGCGTTTGGGTACGAAGACATGTGGAGCTGGAGCATAGAGGAGGAGCGCTGGCGCCGGGAGCGCATGTCTGGAAACCCGCCCTGTGCGAGGACGCAGATGGCTTGCGCTTATGTATGCTTTGAAGTCCTCCGCTGCTCCGAAATTTCCCTGATTCAATCACTCATGATCCAGAACAAGAAACTCCAGAAGACAATCGTCTTCGGCGGGTACCAGCCCACGCTCCCAACCATCATCCTCGAGCAAAATATGCAATTCAACTATTCGTACTTTGTAGATACTTTCATGTACGACATGACACCCTCAGTCCCTGCCGCCGATTCGAGAGCCTACCCTGTCGGCGCCAAAATGGAAGCAAGTTCTGACACATGGATTCCCGACATACCGATGCCAGGCGCAACTGGCCTGCGATCCTGAGACAGGCAGGACGTACCTATTCGGAGGATTCACAAATAACCAGTACATTCCCACTCGGACGAAGCTCTTCTCGCGCAGCTTCGGTGACCTGTGGGAGTTGCGAATAGACGAGCCTCGTGGACATTTCGACGAGGCAAATATCGAGGAAGAGTCGCAGAGCGTGAAGGCGGTACCGTCACAGAGGTGCTTTTCTTGCGCCGCTGCTGGGCCATGGAAGAAATGTGGTTGTGTGTTCTTTCCTAAAATACATACTGTTCAATTGAATTTATTTTACCTCCAGGTAACTGTAAGGGGAGGGGTGCTCCATGCCTCGTAGAGGGATGGAAGGAGCACAAGGAGATGCATAAGTGTCGTAAGGCATAAGAATTTCTCGACTATCTCTTCAACCAGTCGCTTATGTAAATTGTCCTTGTTGACTACTGTGTACGAAGCACGTGTGCGCCAAATTTTCCTTCTTTCCCACCAACCATGGTCGTTCTTGTGCTGGACAACGGCGGTGCCACAGTTAAGGCAGGAATCATTGACGAAAAATTGGCTGATGATCCTCGGTAAGCTGTGGCTGGTATATCGACCATCAGCATCCGCAACAGAGGACAAATCCAGAATCATCGTGAACGCGGTCGTGCGTTCGAAGGGAGACAAAGCCACGTATATTGGACACGAGCTAGACAAATGCAAGGACCACTCATCGCTGAACTACCGATTGCCTCTCGAAAAGGTCTCACTCTTGATTGCTACTCCACTTCGCGGGAGATTAACCTTTCCCCCAGGGATATATCGTCGACTGGGACGCGCAAAAGGCCGTCTGGGACGGTATTTTATCAGATGAAGTCTTAAATGTGACGTTCGAGCTTTCAAATCTTGCTCAATCTTATCGTGCGACAAGGTCGATCCCACCGAATCCACCGTACTGATCACAGAGCCGTACTTCAATCTACCGAAAATCCAAGAAGTCTATGATCAGTTTATCTTCGAGGAATACGAATTCAAGGCCCATTATCGTGCTACACGTAAGCTCTCCTCGTCTCCGAATATGATCATTTGCACATTATCTCTGCAGCTGCTTCGTTAATGCCGTATGGGACCCTGTTCGACCAGCCCGGTCTCCCATCCCCAGAATGCATACTTGTCGTCGATTCAGGATTCAGCTTCACCCATGTCGTACCTCTCATTGACGGCCAAATCGTATGGAACGCCGTGAAACGGTTTGTACCTTTGATCTTCCAACGTCTAGTGTGCACCATCTAATTTCACACGCCATTCCAGTCTCGACGTAGGCGGAAAGCTCCTTACTAACCAGCTAAAGGAGCTCATCTCTTTCCGAATTATAACGTGATGGAAGAGACTTACATCATTAATCATGTCAAGGAAATGTGCTGCTTTGTGTCATCCGACTATAAGAAAGACATCGAGACCTGGCGGTACGCAAACGTTCCTTTTACTAACTCATATTTCAGTCTTGTATCCTCTGGTGTAGAAACGATCCCAAAGGAAACGCAATCGTCGAGGAATATGTACTGCCAGACCTGACCAAAAGCAAAGCTGGACGCATACGCACGAAAGATGACATTCCGCTTAACACGGACCAGATAGTTCCAATGGGCAATGAACGCTTCACTGTACCGGAAATAATATTCCGCCCGGATGATATCGGTCCGCACCCAATTATGTCACCCGTTTGGGAATCTCATGTTCATCCGCGCAGGTCTCGCACAATCTGGGCTGCCAGAAACGATAGCGACGTCTATCGCACTCCTACCAGAGGATATCCAAGGAATGTTCTGGGCGAATATCGGGCTGATAGGCGGGAATACCAAGTTCTCCGGGTTTCGAAGGAGATTGTACGCGGTCTACTATTATATGTCATACATCGATCTGACCGTGATGACAGAGTATCCGAGTTACAGTCGTTGGCACCTGTAGACTGCGAGGTGATAGTGTATCAATCTTCTGAGTGAGTCAACGAATTATTCTCACA
>JARGXW010001353.1:0-24346 GCA_029204085.1 Mycena sp. CBHHK59/15
TGCACTTGCCCGAGCAGGAGCCTGCGGCATCTGCAACAAACACGGCGAGGAGGAAGCACGAGGCCGGCATGCGCGCCTCTTCGCCGATGCCCAGACGCTCGTAGAACTGTGTGAAGTGTAAGAGACCAGCACCGTACGACTCGTGGGTCTCCGTGACGTGCGCACCCAGCAGCGCCTCGAAGATACGAGCCTGCAAATTCAGCGACACCTGCTGCTCCTGCAGAGTGGAATGCGCGCGTGTGGAATATGGCGCCGTCCATAGCAGAACACGTCGATCAGCCGGCACGTGGGGGCGGAAGGAGCTGGGGCCAAGGACGTTGGCTTTGGCTGGTTTCCGCGCGATCTTGCGGGGCAGAACCGCCGCCGCAGCCTTGCGTACATCCAGGAGGGAAGTGTGTGCATCCGCAGCGCGTGACGACGACACGATGTGGCCGGAATCGAATGCGTCGTTGGAGACGTCAGAGAGCGCGTGTCGTGGGGGAGGGTGCGACACCAGCGAGGCCCAACGATCGGGGAAGTGCGCGCGGGCAGGCGGATGGGCCACAGGTGAGAATGCCTCGTGGGAGACAGCGCGGTGCAGGGGGTCGCGGACGCGGACGCGGGCGGCGTGAACCAAAGGAGAGAGAGAGGCGAAGGGGGCTGGAGCGTGGATAGCAGAGGGCGGGATGGCAAAAGCCATGGACAGAGACGGGGACATGGAAGTCGGGCCGGTCGATCCGAAGGCCGAAACGAGAACGAGCGAGGTCAACGGCAGAACTGGGCGCGGAGACGAGGGCGGGGGCAACGCGCAGTAGTGGAAGACACCCGCCGCCACTCGTCACGTGCAGAGGAAAACTCCCCGGAGTTCATCTGGCAAGGCGAATTCACGCGAAAGGCGGTCACGCTCGGCGAGATTGGGCACGGAAAGTCTGCGTGAGGGAGCGTCAGCGAGATTACCTGCCGAAGCAATGTAGACGATGTGAGGCGTGATGGACAGCGTGGTGGTCAGGACGAAGGAACACCGTGTGCAAAGATTCAAACCCAAGTTAGGGGAACACCCCTTCGTATGAACACCGACTACTAGCGGAAGCGGCACCAAAAGGGAAACAGTGGTCAAGATAGAATGAATTGTCGAAGTGGGCGACGAGGAAAGGTTTATGCGCGGGGAGCACCGGGCATGTGCGATGGAATGATTTTAGATCGAACGTGCAAGCCTGCGAACCAGCTGGCGCGGTCGCGACCTGGGAACGTGGGATTGAGCATGGATTGAGGATAGCGGATAGCAGGCGCCGAAGCGTGGATAGAGGATAGCGAGCGCCGAAGCGCAGATAGCAGATAGAATATAGCAGACGCCGAAGCGTGGTAGTCCTCTTTTTTTCTTTTACAGTTTCTATATAAGTGCATTGACTGACCGGATTGTCAGGGAATTGCTTTTACAGCCATCATCCTGCGCGTTAGCCTCGGATTGAGCTCGCAGGATTCCGGCGAATCAAATAGGACCCCAGTTGGCCTTCCTCGGTCCATGTCCATCAATGTCACTCAACTTGTGGAGACCAACTTGGGAGAGTGTTCCAAACTTGGCACTGATAGCACGGCATATCTGTAGAACGGGATACGTAAGCATCAATTGCCTTAGTATTTCGTTCAAATCGACAACCCAGTCTATACCTCTTTTTTAATCATGCGTAGACCAGAAAAAAGTGCTCCGTTTTTACTTGTCTCCCGTTTATTCGCGTAAAGAAAATACGAGTCAGAAATGCGCAGAGGAGTTGGTGGGTAGGTGAATGCAGGTTGTGTGACTCAGTGGTTATTATGCTTTCTGCATATTTCCTGCTTGCCATCAGCGGAGGTTCCCAGGTTCGATTCCCTGCCCTGGCTACTTTTTTTGGGGTGCTTGAACCCTGTTCGACACTAGTTCAAACAGCTGTTCAAAGGTGACAACTAAATTAATGACTTGGATTAGGCTTCTCTGAGGCGGCGGTAGCTGAACCTTGAGGGCTTTCTCAAGCTTAATTGATCATTGAAGGAATAAGCGCCAAGGGCGCTTAGATAGAGGCACCAGATAATCTCAGCCCCCAAAAAGGAAGGTGTGATCCGGCTGGGCAACAGAAAAATATTCATAAAACATGGGGGGGGATGCCAAGGTATCACTATCATACATTGGGAACAAACAAATGCAAAGCAAACCGGACAAACGACGTCACACTGACGTGGCAAGCAGTGCCATCTCGTATGATACAGACGTCGCGCTCCTTGCCTCCAACCATGTACGGCTCACCTGCAGCTCAGAAAGCCAAGAGACGTACTACCCGCTTCCGCCAAGAACTCACGGATGAGCACAAGCAAGAGATTAAAGAGGCATTCGAACTCTTCGACACGGACAAGGATGGCGCTGTGGACTACCACGAACTCAAGGTCGCCATGCGTGCCCTGGGTTTCGATGTGAAGAAGGCAGAGGTCCTGAAGATTTTACGGGATCATGATAAATCCGGTAATAACCTCATGGACTTTGAAGACTTTGCGAAAATCAGTGTGTTGATCTGAGTCCGATCCTAACCTGCTAACGCTTAACGAATCGCAGTGAGCGAACGGATACTTGCACGTGACCCTATGGATGAAATTCGACAAGCTTTTCAGGCATTCGACGACGACAGCACGGGCAAGATCTCGTTACGCAATCTACGACGAGTGGCAAAAGAAATCGGCGATCGTGTGGACGACGCCGAACTGTAAGCTTAGATATCCATACTATAACGACACTCATGCAAGTCGCAGACAACAAATGATAGAGGAATTTGATCTCGACCAGGATGGCGAAATCAACGAGGCGGAGTTTCTTGCCATTATGATGGATGATGCCTAAGTCGTGCCATTTGTATGCTGAAATTCTATCGCCCTCGCGTCTCATCCATCCGTTCACAGATCCTGTTCCTTCAAATTGAATTACGTATATAGCCAAGCAACGAGATTCAAGAGCTGCTTTCTGCCTTGGACGATATCTTGATTTCTCCTCGGTTCATGACTGGATGGGTGAACGGCAATTTATTTGTTTAAGCCCACCAACGAAGTCTCTGGTGTTCTCTCCGTCCCAGACGATGTACATGAAATCTGCAATGGTCCCGTTCGAGCCATTGCTTGACGCTATACAGCCACATCGTCATCTAGCTTCGCTAGGCGAGGTTGTCTACGAACTGATTTACTCTATTTCCGACGAACACTTGGGGTTAAAATTCGAATTTCCCTCCGCGATAGGTTTCTGGTTCTCTTGTGATCCAGGCAGCAAGTCTCAGTTCTAATTACCATTCCCCGAGCATTTCAACATGGCAGAGGGCAGCAGCACCTAATCATAATTTTTTTCTCCAGCCTCACAACACAATGATGCCCCAAAAATCCGCGCTGATTTACTCTATAGCCGACAGACCCACCTGATTCTCGAGCTTTTTTACTCTATATCATGGCCGGGGCAATTGACATCACTTTGAGGCTGTTTGTGATCGACGGCAGGCACTGGTACGTTCCCCAGGATAAAAGGGCAGAAATATATGGGAATGCGGTCCCATTAAAACTCTGCGGACTTTCGTTGGCATGCGAAGCATAAGCATGGAGCAAAGCGGAGAGTCCGGAATGAATGTTTTGGGGTTAACCCGAAAACCTCTACATTCGACACACCGAGACAGTTCCGATGACAAAGGGGCAAAGTCAACGCGTACAACGATGGTACCGACCCCGTCGAAAACCACTTTGGATATATACGCGAGCTGGGAGGCCATAACTCGGCAATGAACTTCAAGCAGGCCATCGAGCGGAGCGGCTGGGCATGCGACGTACAGGGTGTGCATGAGAGGAACCCAGGTTTGCACGCAGGCAGGCGGAAGTTCACATTTAACACCAGCGGCGAAAGCTAGAGACGAGGTTAGGGATCTAGTACGAACGCGGACAGCGGCGTACTTGGAAAGGAGGAGAACAGAGGAACTGGAGCTAGGCTTCGCAGGCGACGCCAACAGCGATAGGTCATTGGACGATTTACCTTTTGTTGAATATTCTTTGCCGGACGAAGGATTTCCAAACTTGGACGAGTTTGAGTTCGACGAAACTTTTACACTTAGCCAGTCACACCAGACTTTACAACGATGGCAAACGCAGCACCAGTGCCGGCTGGAAACGGCGTGGCAAGCTTCAGAGTGCCGCGGCCTTGGGAGTCAAATGTCCCCAAGTTTACATCAGAAGACAAGGATGACTTGCGCGATTTTATCGAGCAAGTGGACGATATTATTGCGCTGGCGCAAATCACGGACGAAGAAGAAAAGAAGAAGCTGCTCACCAGCTACCTTCCAGCGAGAAAGCGGGAAACGTGGCAGGAGTTAGCGGAGTATGCGACTGGAGTGTTGTATGCCGATTTCAAGAAAGCAGTCTTGAAGGTTTACCCCGAGGTCCAGGAGGACTTGGATGGGACCCTCGAAGAGTTGGAGAGACTCTGTGCGGAGAATAAGGGTATTCGACGTACCGAGGAAGGGAAATTGACAAGATTGGCATGCGCTTTCGCGCCCTGGTCAAGAAACTTACCAAGGCACCGCAATCATCTTGAATAAAGAGGCTTGCCGCCGATATCTGGACGCGTTGGAGCGAGGATTTGCTGAGTCGTTGAAGATGGCGATTAATACGCGGAACCTGATCAAGGCGGACCTCCAACCAGCTGTTGGACAACAGCAGGCGGCGGCGCAAAACGCACCGAATCAGGTAGATCATCGCAAGAAGACCCCATCCTGTTGGATGAGTTGGTTAAGATGCGGAGCGCCTCGCAAGCACAGGAGTACTGAGGCAACCTGGGCGATGCACCGAAGTGAAGCGCTCGGACCATTCCCGATGGTCAAGTTGAGCGCAGAGAGGCGCAGTTCGAGGAGTTAGGTGGAGAGGTATCCAGCCTTCGTGATGCCTTGGCTGTTGTACAAAAGCAGTCAAAGTCGGCCCACGAAGAATTAATGAAGGCCTTTCACAACATGAAGAACTCGCCACCTACTCGTGAGGATAACGAGGCGCGTGATCCGTAGCGCGCGGTGCACCAAACACATACGGTTCGGATCGCCAGTTTGGCCGAGGATATGGTCAGGGTGGTGGGGTGCAGCGGAACCAGTGCTATTACTGCGACGGGCACGATCATACTCGAAGGAATGCACAGTAAAGCATCACACATCCATAAGGGATGGTTAGTTGTTGAGGATGGTCAGCAAAAATTAGCAGATGGAAATTATATCCCGAGAGAAGGGCTCACCTGCGGCGCGGGTTGAGGAGTATTGGCAGAAGAAAGGTGCTGCTGGCCAGCACATGTATTCGGACACATTCTTCGGTGGGATTCCAGAGGACGAATCGATACGCTACGCGACGAGGTACGCACCCTGAGAGTAAAATTGAACCAGGTCACGGCTGGAGGCAGCGGATGCTACCCACACAGCAAGGCTACATGTTGAACACACAGTACCGCAGTACAGGCGCAGCCATACACGAGTCAGGCTGTACCTACTCCAACAATAAATATGGAGGAACTCGGACGTACCGTCTTAATGCAATGCGGATGGGAAATCCTGCGCAAGATCAATATGTTCAGACTAGGAGTGGTGCACGGACCGTTGCGTTCGCTAACCCACCGGAGCAGGATTTTAAAGACCTCGAGGATGGAGGCGCGGGTTGGATCCAATGCATCCAGGCCTCCGAGGGGGATAAACCCAAAAATCAGAGAAGTGAAGGACGAGACCAGGAGGTCTTCGCCAGGCAAGAGTTACCGTATCGTTTCGTGAAGCCACTTGGTGCTGGGGCTCGAACTCTGCCACCCTTGATGGCAACGCGGACCGCGTTCTCGAGGATTCGGGGAAGGCCTACAAGTTAAAAGCACCAATTCAAAGGATGGACTTACCAATGAGATGCTGGAGCGCATCAACAAACACCGAGGTAACTGTCAAGTTGGGAGATTTGTTCGGGATGAGCAAAGACTTGAGGGAAGGGGAAAGAGTTGCGGCTTACCCGAGTACGGCAGCCGTTGAATAACGACTTAACGGGGCCGGAGCTGGTTCTCCCTGCCGATGTGATGAAAGTCGAAAGCCAGGATGCGACCACGGGAGGAGAAACCACTCAACTGGGAAAATGACGCCTTGAATTTGGGGGAATTGCCCGAAGTAGAAGGTATTCGTAACCACGATTGCGGTGGATGGGATACCGGCTGGGTCGGTGATTGCACAAGACCCGTACCTACAATACCTGGAAGGGTTGGAGGAGGGCGAAGGTGCGAAGCAAATTTACGTTGCTCGCGACTCAGTACCGTTGCGGGTCACGTTCCCATACATCAATAATCAGGACCAGTGGAATGTTGCTAGACTCTGGCTCACAGATTGTGTCGATGTCGCTTGAAGAGGCGCAGAAGTGCGGTTGGTTTGGGACCCCACAATAAATATCTTCATGCAAAGCGCAATGGTCAGCTCGAGAAGTCAATGGGATTAGCAAGGAATGTACCGTTCCGATGGAGAGAAATTGAAACTTTACCTCCAGGTCCATGTAATTTGCAGTCCAGCTATCGAGTGTTGCTTGGGCGACCCTTCGATGTGCTGACGAAGAGTTAAAACAGATCACGATTACGGGAACCAGCTGTTGACGTTAACTGATCCGAACTCGGGGAAGGCATGGACCGTGCCTACCTATGATCGGGTCAAGAACGAGTCGGAGAAGGAGGGAAGACCGCCTTTGGAACAGAGGATCAGTCAGCAGAGACCGGGGGCACGGGTTTTCGGGTCCCTTCGAGGAGTTGACACAGCTTGAGTTGTGCCAAGGAGAAGAGATCGGAATCGTGGTTGGTTTTGATGAAGACCAAGGAATGAAGATTGAACAAGTTTATCGGCTTAGAGGGGGAAGTATGGCCCCAGAGAAAATTATTGAGGCCTATGTCGCGGCGTTGGACGGCGTGGACGGCCTGAAGAGTGATGCAACACGGAGAGGCTGTTCCAATCATTGCGGAAGCAGAGGGTCGAGGATGTGGATGGAGTTCCACACAAGGTCTTCGCCAATGCGCAATATGAACAGACACGGGATGGTTGTCAAGAAAAACCTTCGTGGTCGACAAACACCATGGGATCAGCGCGCTTGGCAACGATGGATGCAGATACACGCTGTGCATGTTGTCAAAGTGTTTATTTCATTTGTCCGGCAACGGGATTAGAAGAAGAGGAAGTGAAGTCTGTGTTCGCAGGCAAAAAGTACAAGCCAGTGGGATTAAAGGTCCGCCCGGTATACACCGAATTACCGGAGCACTACCGAATCAAGCGGGAAATCAAGGGTGATCCGCTAGCAGGGATGCCTGAGTTGAACGTGCGGCCACCAGAGTTCGTACCGAAAGGAAGATACACGGCAGAACGAAAGAAGCGATGGAGGAAAGGCACAAAGGGTTCTTGCAGGGTGAAGAGTTGAAGTTGCTACATGAGTTGGTTGGAAACCACGAGCAGGCCTTCGCATGGGCTGGGAGACATTAACTGCCCAGGCTTTGCGAGGAAGGCGAAATCAGCAAATCTGAAGAGACCAGTCTTGCTCAGAATTGCAAGGGCTACCCATTGAAAGTGTGCGTAATGAATCCCGCTCAAAATCTGATTTTTGGTGGAAAATGCGCAAAATGCGGGAAAGATGGACGGCTCCCGGGGCCACTCAATAGCTTCCTGATGGCCGAGTAGATGCCATGTTGAGCAGGAGACATTAACTGCCCCAGGCTTTGCGAGGAAGGCGAAACCAGCAAATCTGAAGAGACAGTCTTGCTCAGAATTGCAAGGGCTATCGATTGAAAGTGTGCACAATGAATCCCGCTCAAAATCTGATTTTTGGTGGTAATTGCGCAAAATGCGGGACATTCCGACGGTTCTGATGGCGATGACATGCCGTGTTGGGCTGGGAGACATTAACTGCCCCAGGCTTTGCGAGGAAGGCGAAATCAGCAAATCTGAAGAGACAGTCTTGCTCAGAATTGCAAGGGCTATCCATTGAAAGTGTGCGTAATGAATCCCCCACAAACTCTGATTTTTGGTGGAAAATGCGCAAAATGCGGGAAAGATGGACGGCCTCTGCTGCAATCACGGAAAAGTGGCGCTTAATCGACTCGACGATCCTCCCGAAACCCTGCACCGATTGCTGCTGGGACAGGATACGCAAGCTCAAGAGTTTCGAGAGCATATCACACAGTACAACGCCGCATTGGCCTTCACATTGCTTGGCGTAAACGACGACAAGAACGTCAACAAGCACGGGCCGGGGCGTGGGTATTTCGCATTCTAGGTCATTTGCGGCATCTTTCTGGCGCTCTCGAAGCCCCCGACGGGACCCCTCCGTCGTACGCCCAGCTTTACATGTACGACCCGAGTCTCGCGTTGCAGCAACGCATGAATCGCAACAGTAACCTGCGTCAAGATACCATGCATCGGCAGGAGTACGGCAGCGATCGGCATCACCGGCAAGTCTTTGATTAATAGGTGTTCGTGCCATCAATAGGCGTTCGGATGCCGGTCCGAACACCTATGCTACTAAAGTTGTCGTGCCTCCTTTGAGTATCATAATGACTTGGAAAAAAGACGGCAACACCGAAATAAGCGCCCAATCAATCATGGCCTTAGGTGGGGTTGAGGCGCCGAACGAATGCTGAGACGGCGCCAAGAGCGTGCGGGTGCAGGGACGACACCACGACCGGGACAAGACGTGTCAAGTCGTACCACCATGAGCGGTAGAAAAAAAACCAGAGATTCCGGGCAGTCCCACACACGCCGTCACCGAGTCGCGTCTAGCCGCCTTCTTGATGGCACCAACGGCGAAGCTCCGAGTGCCGCACATCTGGCTCTTGTGGAAGACTCCCAGGCGCGTCTGAAATCTAGTGAGTAACCTCTCTTCTTACAAATTGACGTGTCGTATTGATATGAGAATGCAGCCGGCACCATCACCACCCTCATCAAGCAAATAGAGGACTTGTCGTCCCTTCTTCCAGCCTCTATCGCAGAAGGAGCTGAAGAAGACGAAATTCATCGCGTCATAACTAGCATCCCCTGCGACGACGCAGGCTGTCCCGCGCAATGCCGGGATGAGGACGGCCGGTTGCATCTGATCCGGCGCGGCGACCTGGGGATGATGCTCGTGGTACATTATCTTCGAGACATCAAGTGGGCCGCACCCGAGATGGATGTGGGGATTGCGCGGATCAAGTTGGAACGTGTTGTGAAGGAGTTGGAAATCCTCTCGTGCGTAATTTACTCATTATGTTTTTCGCATCCTATTTTCACCGCCGTAATTGAGTAAGAATGGTCGCAGTCTTGTGTGAGAAGTCGATCCAAGGATCAGTGCCGCTGTCCACGTCTATGGGACTCAGCAAATGCCATGGGAGAAGAAACGATGGCCACAATTCGAGTTGAACTTGTCAATTGTCATTTATTGAGCAGTTGTAAATAGAATTGAACATTCGAGTGGAGCCGTTGTCCAGAATTCAACATCCCGGTCGGACCGTGGAGCGGCTGATGTCAGTGGAGCTCGGGGAGATTCGGATCAGGTTTGACTCGAGTCAAAGGTTGCTCAATTGTAATATAGATGCCAGCTCTGGTTTCAATCTAAGTATTTGAACCCGAAGATATTAGTCATCTGCTCTGATCGCCTAACACGTGATACCTGTTTCTATTACAGAAGCAAACTGCACCAATGACAGCCTTTCCAACGGTTTGGCAGCACAACAGAGAGTGATTGTACCGGTTGGGTTGGGTTGGGTGATAGCCACCCATGGAATTGATGTGGGGGAGCGGGAATTGATCTGGGTGAAGTGGGAATTGATCTGGTATGTCTGGGATTGATCTAGGCGGCTGCCGTCGTCTCTTTGGCGCAGCGGTCACATCCTTTCCTCTCGGCTTCGATCGTCTCCTCCCCAGGTCAAGGCCTCTTGGGTCAGCCAGGTCAACGATCGGCCCTCCCCGGTATGGGAATTGTCCCTCCTTCAAACCTCCTCCGTCCTAAAATGGCAACATTCACTCGGCCTTCAATTTATCCACTCTCTCGTCCTGTCCGTCCGTCCCCGACTGTCTCGACATCGACCGGGGCAGCAACAACGACTTCAAAATCAATGACTCCATGAACCCTGCTTCCCTGGCATCGTGAATGGACCATAGCATATGGTTTGACAGCGATGATGAGTCGATGAGCCGCTCCCGCTGTTCTGCCAGTCCACTTGCGGCGGTGGGGTGGTGCTCCTTTGGTGCTGCAGGAGTGGGTAGGTACACACCCTCCTTCGACTCGAAGTGCGGCTTGCTGATTTGCTTTTTGTTTAGCTGCTGTTACGCTGTGGTAGTTACGTTGTGCTATTACGAAGCGGGAGCGCTTTAGCGCTTTCGATGCTCGCTCGCATGAGCCTCTCTCACCTCACCACGGGCCTCTCCCACCGCTGTCAGCAAACTCCGGCGAATTCAATAGCTCGTGCATTCGGTATCAGAGCAGTAACACCACACCTGAACAACATTGACTCCGTTTGCATCAACCGCGCCCTCTACACACCCTCCCGCTTTTCTTCTCTGTGGGCTCCCAGTTGGAAAAACTCCTTGGTCGCCCACAGCTCGCACGCCGGAGACGAGAGGTAGCCGCTCAACGACCTCGTGCAGATTGGCACTGCCGTACGTCGGCGTCATGTACGGCCTGCAGATGTCTGGAGTGCGGGAGGCGGATGTTCGTGAAGTGCAATACACGTCTCCCTGCGCGCACGGGTACCCACTGGCTGGACCGTGCCGTACGGCCCGCTACGCCCACGACAAGCGCTTGGTCGAAGTCGAGAGCGCGGTTTTGTGGAAGGTGCGGATGTTGTCGAGATAGTGACGAGGAGCAGGATGAGTGTGTTTTCTATCCCTCTTCGAGCGCACTTGGCTAAATCTTGATGTTGGATCCAGGTGGGAACGTCAAGAGTGTGATTCGCAAGCAGTCCCGTGTGTATATGGGAACTGGACGGCAGGCTCCCTTTCACCTCCCCTGGGATGCATCTGACGATCATTCTCCTCTTCCTCTCCACGCCGGACGGGGCCAGCGTTCATTTGTCTTGTTCAAAGATGCCATGTCGGTGCCAAGTTCTGTGCCTCGTCGCCTCAATGGCGTACCTCACTAGTCCAGCACGATTGTAGCATGTGTTAATAAGTCATTGACTATCCATTTTACATTTGTGATGCATCTGAGTGCAAATCATTTGCTCCCAGTCGATGAAGTGGCACCCCCCATGTTTGATGTCATCCATCGGTCAAAGCGGAGAATATATATAAGCTCGAAAAATCTCAGCGCAGAATATATATTTACATATTCTCCTTGTCCGAGGCTGACTGCCAATCCAACTCCCAATCATCCTCGGTCGGGATATCAGAACGCTGACGGTAAATTAGTACGTACGGTGAGTTGGGAGAATCCGAATGACACACGTCTTCATCTTCATCTGTCATGCCCAACGTCAAATCTCCTATTGCAATCGCGAGGATAGACTGTGGGACAGTAACAATGACATACTCGCTCCCTATCCCTGCCGCGGGTGGAAGTCCGGCCTTCTGGATCAAGTTCGCGATGGAAATTCGGACCCGAAGCAAATTCAATGGGTCAACCGGTGTCGAATCCTTTATGACTCCTTCACTGACAATCTTTTGAAGGATTGCGTTGGTGTAAGGTGTCCGAAAAAGTTTCCTAGTCTTATCATAGATAAGGTATGGCTTCGATGACAATCAGAGCTATGCATCTGCAGATGGAAATTGGGGTCGTACCGAAAAGATCATCCGTAGTGCGACACCTGGCCATAAGTTGGATTTCAAGCGATATAAAATATCTGCCTGCCATCCGAAATGAGCGATGCAAAATGCAGCCACCTGGTGGACAATAGGTTCGCCAGGAGTCCACTGAGACGAGTTGGGTGTATCACCGGTGAAGCGAGAGCACCAGGACGTGAGTGGGTCCATGTAAAGCTCAGCTACATCGAGTTTTGGGAAGGACTCCGTGATACGGTCTGCTAATCTCGGCTGGCGCGTGTCAAGGAATCCGGATGAATTAGTCCTCAACTCGGCTTTCAGTGCAGCTCGCCAGGATTCAAGTTGCGTCCTTTGTTGGGCACCTGCGAAGTTGAGTAGTATCCGGCGCAAGTCGCAACCAAATCCACAGCGGGCCAGGGCATAAGAAGTTTTGGGCCCACATTTTGAGAGTCCGCAATCATAATCACCCCCTAGAAGCAACCCTTAGATTACGTTGGGACACGCACCGGGGAATGCCGTGGTGAGATAAGCGGCACGTGACATACGGGCCCCCGAAGCACAACAATGGAAGCCACGGGTACTTCACGCCCCGACTTCGTTCGACCTCCAGGTGACAACCCCACGCCAGCGGCTCATATTCCGAGCATTTTCACCACCCCAGCCCTCTTGAAACTCCTGCAAAATCGCAAGCGATACAAGATCTCGTCAGTGTCAGCGCCATCAGGAAAATGTTTTCGAGCTGGCAGAGCTGGCGCTAGCTCTGCCAGCGCCGCCAGCTCGCCAGAAGTTGATCTGGCAGCATAAAAAGATAGCGAGCGCCATAATCAATTCTGGCGCAACTAAATATTCTGGCGCCAGAACCGCCGCCAGAAGTTGACTGTGGGCCATTTCCCGGCTTATTTATATATCATCCAGGTGGTCATACAGAAAACAATTAAACCATATTCATTACGAGCTAGTACAGCTATGTATCCAAAATACACGGTGACGATACCAGCAACAAGATCTGAAGATACAGACAGAGGTGTAAACACGCAGCGCAAATCTAAAAGCAGGAGCGGACGTACACGGCCACCATATATTTTACTACACCCATCCCGAAGGGTTGCAACAGAGTGAGGGCAGTGCCGAAAATGAGAGCACTATATCAAAGTCGTCAGCCAGGAAGATGACGAGGGAGATAAAGACGCACCTTCTCAATCAAGAAGAGTTACAATAAAGATTAGTGCGGATACATGTGTGCTGGAAGGGGGAGGGAAGCCAAGGCAGCCAGATGCACAGATGGACAGAGACGGAGACCCAAGATGAGCACCCAAGCATACAGGGGAACCCAGATGTCACAGGAGAAGTCAGAGAAGGGCATTGGCATTGCTTGAAGGACTTGAAAGATTCCGACTGAGGAGGACGACTTGAGGCAGGTTTATGGTAGCGGGGTGGGATTGGGGTGGGACGAGATGGGGGGAAAAGCAGGAGGCAGTCGTGACGTGCCACGTCAAGACGAGCACCCAAGCGCACAGGTCTTGCAGCGGAACCCAGATGTCACAGGAGAGGTCAGAGAAGGGCATTGGCGTAGCTTGAGGTGGTCTTGAAAGATTTCGAAGGAGGAAGACGGTTTGAGGCAGGTCTACGGCGGCAGGGGTGGGACAACATGGGGGGAAGAGCAAGAAGCGGTCGTGACGTGGCGATGGTTGACCATCAATCACGCCATGTCAGCTCACGTGCACGTCGGAGTTTGAATGACTTGGAACTTGTTGCCATGCACCCACGACTCCCACTATGCCAGCTTGACTCGGAAATCTCCAGAGACTTGAAAGACAACCACCACAACTATTACAGGTTCATTCCTGAGGGGAAATTATCCCGGGTGTTCTGATAGGGCTGACCAGGATCGAGTAACATCGAGCCTCCGCACGGAAATGCACTCAAAGGAGCTGAACAATTGGAACACCGTTGGCTGGCACGACTGCCGTTGAGCAGGATAACAAGGAACAATGTGAAAAACCCCAATGAGTATATACTTCTGTTTTTAGCTGCAGCTCTTCATTATTATGGCAAACATGCAAATTATGGCAGTTGTCAGAAAACTGGCCACTTTGAGAAACTGGCATGGCTGGCGCCAGACGCGCCAGACGTGCCAGCTGCGCCAGACGCCGCCAGATGGAATACATTTTCCTGATGGCGTATCAACGCCAATCAAGGTCTTCGCTTGCGGCAGGCTCTCGGCGTGTCCCAGCGATTAATCCGACCTTAGTTTTCCATGGGACACGCTGCTTTACAAGGGGCCGGCCGCCCACAGCGTGTCCCATGGAAAACCAGATATTTTTCGCCCATGGGACACGCTACCGTTTTTGGATAATCTCCGTCGCTAGTCACTATCTCATCTTTGCACTCTCATCTAATCTCTCTCCCGTGAGCTTATCTGAGGGCGTGAGACTGGTCGCCGCCACGCTGGGTTGTTTACGTCGCGTCGCCCGTTGATGCCACGAATTCTCTTTGCTCTCGCCCTCATCGCAGCATCTCTGGTTCTTTCCCCGCCTGCCTCGTCCCTGGATGCCGCCCAGATGCCTAGGTGCCGCCTACCTCCTGCCACCGTCAGTACAAGGCCGCACATCGCATCTCCGAGCCAGCAGGAACCGAGAAAGGTACTTCTCGGTTCCTGCAGGTATAATCTCTACTCAAGCTGATACAATGCAGCAATGGCGTACGTGCACCCGGCCAGAAGAAGTAGGGGAGCACCTGTGATATACCGTTTTCTGCCCCAAACGATGTAACAGCGAAAGATCTAAACAAAAGATGTCAACCAAAGATGCCAGCAACAATGTTGCGAAGGACAGACGGCGAAACTATCACCAACGAGAGTCAAGGTAACGTAAACTGCGGTCTTGGCTGCCTGCAGAGGATTGGCCAGGTTTAAGTAATATTCCTCGGCACTGCCACCATCCATCGCCACAAACGCCTGGTTTGCCCGAAGGATGTCGATAATGAGATGCTGTTCAATGAATTAGATTGGAGATACAGATCCTTCACAGAGAAGACATTACCACAGTAGAAAGAACCCATATCAGACTCATAGTTACCAACTGCATACGATTCGTAGTGATCGGACGTCTCTGGTAAATGCACCACCACGTAGCAGCAAATAAAACCAGAAACACGCCTGCCAACCAAAGTTTTAGATTGACCCCGAACCTGCCATATACAAAGCTCTCACCGGGAAACGACGTCCTGAGCGCGTCGGATAAGGATCTTTCGCAAATCTTTCGTATTGATCGCTCGTGATTGTCCCGGATCAATCGCCGCTTTGGGCCCAGCACGGGTGTACGAGCCCTGGTAAGTTGAGGTACAAGTGTTTTTAGTACAGGTGAATAATATCTACTGTTAAATTCAGTCCCCAGCCCTCTTTTTTTTTTTTTTTTTTTCTCCGGCCGATCTGGCCACTAATTTTTGGTAGCGACAGCTAGGCGGCCCGCACCATAGACCCCTCCCCACCACGCGAAACTGAGCGAAAGAGGAATTAATTAATTGTTTGACTTGAATGCCCTCGTATCATCATTATATATACTACTTGGAAATCTATATAGAACTATCTACTAACTACACGTTCAACTGCATCTTACTCAGATGCTGAGTGAGCGAGTCGGCGAGGAGGTAAGTTCACCGAGTCGGCGAACATTCCCGAAGATGCCGGAATTGACCCGCATCGGTACAGCCACTGATGTGTTCCCAACCAACGTCACGTGCACATCGGTCTTCTCTTTCTCTACCACCGCGTCCTGTACCAGCCAAACGGTGTCCAAGGTGGGTCTGCATGCCGAGCCACCACCTGACACCTTCGAACAGCCTGAACATGCCAAAGAACACAACCAGAGGCCTTAAGGCGACACCCAGCGGCAGTGGCGCCAAGGCGGGAAACCGTACACTCGAGACACTCTCCCCCCCTTATCCGGAGTCAATCCGTTTTCTAAATAATGTAAAAATTGTCTAAATAATGTCAAAATTGTCTAACTATGCTTAAGTAAGAAAAAAAAAAAATAGAAATACAGCAGCATAATAATAAAAGAAGAGATAATAAAAATTAAGGACATTTATTATAAGTTGGTGAAGATTTAGCATTGCTGCGTTAAGATTGATTAAAAACCTGTAACCTCAAGGAGCTTATTTTTTTTGCCCTGTATAAGCTACCGCTTACTGTGCAGCTGCTGCATCATCTAAGCTTTTCTACCAAAAGGCGGAGCCCCACGGCCTCACAGCCCCACAGCAGAGTAGAATCCACTCGCAACTCTCGATACCGCTTTAAGCCAAGTCTAAATTGAAGGGTAACAATAGCATATTAAACTTGGAGTAGTTAATAACTGCTGTTTTTATTCTGGCGACTCTTTCGGGTGGAAGGGGTGAACGTCGAGTGAGGGGGAACTCGTCCGAATCGGGTTCAGATGAGTCTTCAACATCCGAGTTTGCATGAAGCCGATCACGAACAGGCGGGCCCAGACTTACCATCGTGGTGTGTTGGGCAAGGCGACTGGCTAGCTCTTTCGTCATATGACACACTGGGGTTTGTGGTGGAAATTGCTATCGCAACAAGGTTATCATTTGTTGATCAGTAGATGAGACTGTATTACCATCTGATGACTCCGCCCTGCTGCACCTTCCCCAGTCCGCTGGCCTGACAGATATTGAGAAGATGAACGCAAAATGCATAGACAGAAAAGGTGCTGACCCGTATTTATAACATCACGATGAGTACCAGTTGTGGCGGGAGTTCTGCCTGCAACTGGTCGGGTTGCTGTGTGCGGCTGAGCAGAAATCTGAGAGACAAATACAAGGCATACATGACAGGCCGGCGAATCCACGGTCACATAGATTGGGTGTTGGCCTGACCAGAGTTCTCCGAGCGAAATTCTGTGGGTGAACACACACACACGTTCACATGCACTTCCATAAAATACGGGCTGCTCCCCATTCTCTCAAACATCGACTCCTGGACGGCTCAGATGTTCCAGGACAATGCAGTGAGTAGTGAAATACCTCTTTGTATGATTGGCAGTGCTGAGTTGGGCGAAAAGAGCACCAGATTTTCGGCGGGTGTGCCCCGAATGATCGCCCTCACCCGGTGGCTCCACGTAGCCAGAGGAGGCGGATACTCGGATGGTCTCTCCCAAAAATTAATGCGGACCATTTCAGCTGCCGATCCCCACTTCCTCGATGATATATTTGTCATCCAACATTACGGGGTAGTTTGGTTCGCGAAGACATTGGTTGTTGACCGGGAGGTAAGTCTTCAATACAGTGATCTAAACCAACAACCTTATCAAAATATCATTGGATCATTTAACCGGTAACCTGCACTGGAGACACGGTGAATGGGCGGTGTCAAAAGCGGACAAGACAGACGCGTGGGTGGCAACGGCACCGTCGCGGGTGTTTTGAGTATAAAAAGTAAGGGTGAGGGTGTCGATGAGAGTGGTGATAGGGGTATTATTGGGGATGACTAGACGGGGTGCGTCGCCGGACATGGCCATCGCGTGCTCCGAGAGCCAGCGCCACTTTTGATTAAAAACCTGTTGCAGACCCGAGATCTGACTTTGACTACGCAGGCGCACTCAAGTCGGATATATTAGACAAAGCACTGAGGGGAATTGCGGAGGATCACCCGATGTACCCAGTCAACGGTGACGACGAAGTACTTGCGTCTGATCCTTATGTTGTCGGATAGGACAGTTTTTTCTCTCTCTCCCACTCAACTAATTACACTGTCATTTCCTTTTATAATACCTACTATACAGCAGAATGAATTCTAATGTTACAACTTGCTTTTTGCGGAAATTCTAGTGAGCCGCGAGCGTAGTGTAGTGACTGCTCAAATAAGTATGTACAGTAACGAGTTTATCAAACATGGCCAAATGCAATTTGCGCAATCTGCGCAATTTGCGCAATTTGCGCAATTTGCACACGCTGACTAATATTATCGCCCCTTTGGGCAGACCTGGTTCCTTCGGGTTTCCCCGATGATCTAGTATGTGACATACGTGATACTCAAGGGTGACTTTGGCAGTAGGCGGTCGGCATCGCGGCAAAAGACAACAAATATGAACACACATCAAGGTCTTTCGAAAATCGGTTTAGGAGGCGGGGATGGAAGCGTACACGACACTGGTATGGTTGGAGTCGCATAGCCGGAGCTGCTGACTGAATTACGACCTTTTTCTTCGTCTCGGAGTTCCAGGTAGACTGTGTTGAGCTCGGCAACGATCCGACTGATCGGACGGACTTCGAGAAAGACACACAATGAATGACAAATGCCTCATTTTTTGGCGGAGGCTTAAAGCGCTTATGCAAAAAGAGCTGACCAAAATGTGATCCTCTGCCAATCGTGAAAATAGGGCGCTATAAGACCCTTACCTAAAGGTAGCGGGAATTAACTACACATCCTTACTTCAACTCAACGCAAAATCCAGCACAGCCACTAGAGTGCGCTTTGAACTTGTCCCAAGGCTGTGCTCTGGAACAAGTTCAAAGCGCACTCTAGTGGCTGTGCATATGGGCTGTACATCTTTTGGTTCTTTACTCACTCAATTTTTTCCTCCCTTAGGAATCAGAGTCAAATTGGACTACTATCCAACAATTATGCACCCCTGAAAATATTGGGTTGTGGATAAAATCGTTGGCAAGACCGTGCGAGGAATTATATAATCAACTTCTTTGGAACACGGTGACCCCTCCGACGGTGCCGCACACAGTAAGTAGGTTATTGATTAGAAATTTAGAACTATCCCTGCCAGCCGGCCTGCGGAGTGACCGCCTGTGGTAGCCGAGGCGTTACCCAAGGCATCAGCGGCCATCACCCGGCAGTCTATATATATATGTTATCGTTTTCGTTTCTTGTATATACTCGACGACCCGAGGACGCAGTGATGGTGCTGTCTGATTAGTCGCCACATCTGTAGTCTGCATGTAGTCCGCACCAAGTAATGACCGCTTTTGGATAACCGTCTGCCTGATTCAGCCATGCTTTAAGATCTTTCAGTAGGAGGAGGATATATTATACAGTGCCCGTCACCACTTCTCCAGCATGTGCTCCTCGGGCCGAGGAAATTTTTGTGGATTATTTGTGATTTTTCTAGCCAGGAAACTGGCCAAAAGAATGCGTTTCTCACAAAGATCTCATTTTTTCCCACGGTGTTTCACTTTTCCGGCGCTCCGCGATTTTTTTTGTGTGTACCTAAGTGGGGCTCTTGTCAAACAAGACCAACAGCCTCCATCACGTCAGACGTCGTGTCTTCCTTCCAGTCCACGGGCGAGATGCCGAAGAAGACGAACGGAAAACAACGGGTCGCAATCAATCGTGAAGCTGCCAAACGCAATGAAGCACCTGTCGTCCCTCGCCTGCCTGTAGATCCGTCACTGACGGTGGCAGTGTTCTCCTTAAGGGCCTTAATAAGGGCACCTTCTGAAGTTAAGGCCTTAAGCCTTAATAACCCTTAATTAAGGGCTCATATTAAGGGCATATTAAGGGCATTAAATTTGGGATGAGCTATAGTAAACGACAAAATACACCTAGTCCGAGCCAGGATAATCATCTCCTGACCCTTCAAGCTCGCCATCGTCGCAGGCTTGTCGCCGCGGACAGCCTGCACGTTGAGCAAGGCTAGGATGTCTATTATAAGCAAGATTCAATTAGAGAATATATTTCGCACCGGCTTGAAACCATGCTTCTGCGCTGGGACCGGGAGATTCGGCATCCGAGTCGCTGTCGACGTCGATTGCGTCGCTGGTGCCGGCGCCAGCGGGGCGGTGAGAGTTGATGCAGCCGAGGCAGTAGGCCTTGTAATGGGTGCTATTCTGTTTTTCCCCCTTGTGGAAGAACTCCCACAGGGGCCCTTTCAAACACATGTCCGGTGTCGATGGAAGAATACGTGCTTCGCTGGCAGCTTCGCCGCTGATCCAGTGATCCAATTATCTAATACCATCATTAAGCCTTAATTAAGGCTTAAGAACTTTTCCGCGCCAAGTTAAGCCCTAAGCTTAATGGCATCTTAAGCCTTAATTTAAATTAAGGCTTAACCCTTAAGGAGAACACTGGACGGTGGACCCCACATTTGTGGATTCTGATCCTGAGTCGGAAGCTGGACAGCCAGAAATCTCGGTGCCAGTGGAAGTAGATATTTTTACCAATGCTCGATCTTAAAATGGGGTAACTGAAGGACCGGTGATTACCCCAAAGTAGGTCGGTTCCGCAAAATCGGCCTCAATTTTACTTTTGTCCGGACTATTTAAATTTTCCCACGCTTTCTGAGCCTGCGAAAATCGTTCTTTCGGCAAAGCGGTCACATTTGGTTTTTTTTTGGTCGAAATTTGACCAAAATTTTGTCCGGACTAGGGAACCGACCTATCAAACCAAAATCACCGGTCCTGTAACTGACCTCTGCTTAAAGCAGATTCCGACGGCATCCACCTCCCTCAAGCGCAAAAATCCGGATGCGGATCTCCACCCTGCTCGTGAGGCCCCGAAGCAAATGTCCCGCACCGAACGTACACGAGCACCGTGACGTCGGCATCTAGTCTCTCTTGACAGACTCCCTCGCTCAAGAGGTGCTTGAGATCTGGATCATGCAATATGGTTAAGTAAGCTGATGATCAATCGCATGCGATCGCCGAAAGGTCGTCCAACATATTCGCACTCGCTGCTCAAGGTTCCAGATGCATGATCTTGGAGAGGAAGCCAAAGACCCCTCAGATTTCGAAACAGAGATTCAGAAAGCAGAGACATGCAAATGTCCGCATGATGAAAAAGTTTTATTGGAGGTGGTTCAATTTCTTCAAAAATCGGATGGAAATTATGTTCAACAGAAGAAAGGAAAGAAAGGGAAATTTGGTAACACAGCAGCTAAGGATGGGGAGAGCCATTGTTACCTACTGCTGAAGAACCATATATTGAGCAACAGAGAACGGAAGCTGGAAAGGTAGCTGATGAACCCATTGAACTAGTAAAGAAATGGTTACAGAATACCAGAGAGCGTCCTGAGGGATGTGCAACTCTTAGTATCGCAATTTCATGCACTATGCTTCAATGTTCTTCAGGGATAAGAAGGGAAGGTTGTACAAAAAGTGTGTGGTGGAAATCATAAACTTGTTATTGACAAGGATAGAAGGATGTTTATGATGAAGTCAGCACACGACAGTTTAGGACACCGAGGGTTCTTCACTACCAAATCCTTGATTGAGATGAGGTTTTGGTGGCCGGAATTCGAAAGGGATATCAGCCATCATGTCAAGACTTCCTCCAGGACACTCAATAGAATGATAATAGTCAGTTTCTCAGCTTATTCAATCATATATCACACAAATACACAGAGCCTGAGCTGTACCTATATTCTGCTTGTTCAAGTCCACTGTTCACACGCTCCGGGTGCCATGCCTCAATTACGAGGACGATGTGCCCTCCACCATCCAAATAAGTGTTTTTAGAGCTATACAACATCCCACACAACCTTCAAATCACGACACAAGAGATGATCTCCGCAAAACATGCAAAATAATATATTATAATTACTACCGGCGGTATAGAAAGATTCTGAGACATCATGCCCTGCAGAATTGACATGTGATTCTGCTCATATAGTTTTCAGAAACGTACACCGAGAATTGAGGTCAGAACCACCATCCTCGTAATTGAGGCATGGCACCCGGAGCGCGTGAATAGTGGACTTGAACAAGCAGAATATAGGTACAGCTCAGGCTCTGTGTATTTGTGTGATCTATGATTGAATGAGCTAAGAAACTACCAATTATCATTCTATTGAGTGTCCTGGAGGAGTCCCACGGCTCGGATTTGCTCTTGTACTCCCTGTACAGCACCGCGAGACAACTCGATCACAACGATTCCGGGCACGTGACCACGCTTGTGATCACATTGGGACGTGTCGCGTCGCCGGACGGGGATGCACAGAGCTGATCTGAGGCGTGTAATCTCTCGAAAACACTTCAAAGTCAGAATATTGACAATTGGTTCACTCGCTGGAGGATAGAGCACACAGATATATAAGGCCTAGACTGTAGGAATATTTCACAGCTTCAAGTCCACTGTTCACACGCTCCGGGTGCCATACCTCAATTACGAGGACGATTTGCCTTCCGCCATCCAAATAAGTGTTTTTAGAGCCATACAACATCCCACACAACCTTCAAATCACGACACAAGAGATGATCTCCGCAAAACACGCAAAATAATATATTATAATTACTACCCGCGGTATGGAAAGATTCTGAGGACGTCATGCCCTGCGGAATTGTCGTGTGATTCTGCTCATATAGTTTTCAGAAACGTACGTTGAGAATTGAGGTCAGAACAGCTGTTCTGGCTGAAATGATCAAAAACAGCTCAAAAAGGAAAAAAAAATCGGCCGCGCCCTAAGTTCCGGTAATGTTCTACATTTAAGTCGAGATCCAATACTAATTATTTCCGTCCCAAGCTGAGAGCCGCAAGAAGTGGAAGTCAACCGCCTACGACCATTACACAGAACTGCAGGAAAATAATGCAGATGAACAGCAAAATTCAAGTATCGAAAGTCCCCCAGCACCAAGAATATTGAGGAGATGGAAGCAAATGTCAAAAGATGTCTGGATGATGTCCCTCAATTGTTTATTCTTTGGTTTTCCAATAGAGTGTACTACCTTTGGACTTCTTACCACGCTTTGCCAGTGGTTCCTCGATACTCCGGTCTTCGGACCGTGTATTTATTTTGTACGTACATATGGCCATATATACTCCCCTTACGCTCAAACCACCACAATCGACGCGACCAGTGACTTGAGTGTCCCACCGTGGGCACGTCGCCAGTGAACAGCATCCACCCAAGCCCCAGATATTCCCTATCTCGAGTCCTTTCTACCGCGCACTCGTACCTCACGCCCGCAAGGCACTTTCCCTGAATCACACCCGTTTTCTATTTCACGCATCTACGACTTTCTGGGACCTATTTGCCTCCTTTCTACTTCATCTGTGCTTCCCATATCCCGGACTTCCGACCCATTATTCTGTCTACCAGACGCAAACTCGTTACTGCGACACCGATCCACATGTATAGGACAACAACCCAGCGGAAAAGGACTTGGGAGAACGCCAACGACGTAAGGAGGATTCCTTGCTTGAAAAAATCGTGCGTGCCATCCGTTATTAAACCGTGACGTCCGCTTTCAGCTTCCAGATTCTCCGCATGCCACGACTGAACCGAATCACTGAGTAGAACATCCCGCATAAAGGGAGTTTGCATGCAGATAAACTGCTGATCCAGCAGGTCCGCCTCTACCAGGGCGTTTCAAAAGAGTTCTTCATGCAGTGAACGACTCCAGGAACTGGAATCCAGAATTTCGCGCCACAGATGGGACGAGTTGCTGCCGGACCTTGCTTTTTTCAACTTCACTGCGTGTTTTGCGGGGATCCATGAGTATTGGGTTAATGTGCCGAGAGGCGTCTGTCCTAGAGCTGCGGCAGCACGTAACTGTTGGGCGGTGGCCTGGGGATTGCGAATAACCTGAATGTCCAATGCCTCCACTTCGTTTGCAGCCAGTCGTTTCAGAGGCGGGCGGGCATGGGCATGCCGACCCACATGCTGCCGGACAGCATTGCTGTTGCCTTGTTCGTCGTGATACTGTAGTAGGTTAGAGTGCAGTCACAGGGTATATGTACCAGTTGTGAATGGCAGATAGGAGAAGTTTCGTTGTCCTGTTTGACACATGTAGCTTTGTCAGTTTTGGCGTGGAAGACCATCTGCATCGAAGTGCTAGAAAAATGTGATGTTCGGTTATCTCAACACGAACACAATGAAATGAACCAGTATCTGACTGAAGATGATTTACGAAATGCTCTTAAACTCATGTAACTGACCTCCAGTAATCCAGGCTGGCCGGCGGACGGCCGTATATCAAAATACCAAAATAAGACTGTCTTATTCACTGTGCAATGAAATCTGAGTTTTGACTGTTTCCAAAGAAGGAATACATATAAACGTATCCACACCTTTTCTACGACTCCAAAACCTAATCGGCTGAGGCTGAAAATCCCGAACATCGAAATCTTTCTAAGTCAGTTTTATTGTCACGTGCCGATTCTATTGACCATTTTGCGTACTAAGTTGGTCGCAGAACGATTTGCTGCTCTGTAAATGTTCATTTAGATATATAATATTCACTGAGTGGTAGACTGTTCTCACCTGCGTGATCTTCGAAGTACGATGATACAACCAAAGCACGGCCTTTGAATCTGGAGTGGAAATCAAATCGGCTCCTCCCTGCGCGACCAGGGATCCGCGATGAGCGAGGTCGTCGTAGTAGAATGTTGTATCACCAATAAGTATCTTAGAAGTCCAGTGTTGTCGCTGAAAGTCGTGGGATAGAGTGCCGATGAGTTCGTAAGTGATGCGACCCCCGAATAGATTTTTGGGCTTTGGATTATCCCGCCCACGCATGGCCACCTAGCTCGGCAGGGCCGGGCAGGCTCTGCCGAGGGGGGGCCTGAACACAGTGATTGCGTCGGAATAAATTAACCTTACGGGAAGTCACCCATTGTCCGTCGCAGCATAAATAATACATGAAACCCAGAGAGAGAA
>JARGXW010001354.1:0-24336 GCA_029204085.1 Mycena sp. CBHHK59/15
ATATCCAGCTGCTTTTAGGGCATCGTTTTGAGCAGGATATTGGCAACAGCCCACCCTAACAGATGCGTGAATTTTAGATGCAATACCGACCGTCGTCGTTCGTCAAGACAATTTTGTCGTGGACCCGAAATAAATTGCCCCGAACAAGGCAGCGAGTGCCAAGAGGTTGCAGGCGTATCGCAAGGCAGCCATACAAATGCTGAGAGCTTCTGCCCTCTTTTAAGGCGTCAAACACCACGGTGTGAACAGGGAGGCATTCGAACCACACACGTTCATGGTTCCGTCATGATATCAGCATGATACAGCAGTCACTGGCTGCAGCTATATTTGGTTTCTTTGATCGTGTGGGCGACTGGCCGCTGTCTCTGGCGCCGGGACCTTCGGTGGGGCGTATGGTTGAACCATACTAGGGCAACAAAGAGCACTGTAAACTGAAGAAATGACATCAGGACTCGGAGGGAACATGCAGAGTGGTCCTCGTTACGAGCCGGCGCTGGCGGCCCGACCTCTGGTTGACTCGAGGTTGTTCCACCGAACATCAGTTAGACCAGTGTAAAGACAAGAGGGATGGTCCAGTGCAAGCTCAAGTTTGCAAAAGCCAGACAGGTGACCGCAAGGTGAAGGGATGCGTGATGTGTGATGGTTCGCGTCTTGACCATTCCCTTCACGATCTTACCGCCCCAGGTCCTGATGACGATTGAATCCCCGGTGCGGAAAATGGAAGATTATGGTTCTCAAACGAAACCGTTGTTTTATGCGTTGAAGGTGCTGTATTTTTCTTCACAAAGCAAAGTCGATTTTGGCTGCTCGCTCTACCGTGACCGTCTTTCAAGTTGCGTCTATGTTCGACTCCGTTTGCCCGACTCGACTGTGGAGCTCGAGGCGTTTCTGCGAGCGATTTTTGACAAGTCTGTGGTATCTGCTCGCGTCGCTGGTCCTCAATATATTTAGGTTCAAGATAAACAGTTACTTCATGCCCATAGAACCGCAGTCCATATCACACCGCGTCTGCAGGTGAACGCGGAGACGGGTGTCTGCGGGTGAACGCGGAGACGTGCGTCGGGTCGCTGTCTGCGGGTGAATGCGGACACGGCCTTGTAGGCGCGGATAGAGTGTTCGCACCTGCTGCCGACTTACTCGCCCGCGTCCCTCGAGTCGAGCGCGGCGTGCAGCAGCACGCCTGACGAGTTCAACTTCCACACTGTCCTCGGAATTCTGCACCTATCCCACAAGTGTGATGTATCGCATCTCTTCAATCTCGCCATACTCCCAACATACTCCAGCTAGAAACCGTATACCCCTCAAACCTACAAGAGTACTATGCTGTCTTCTCCAATAATCTCAACTACGAAAGCGGGGTCATCGAGCTGGATCTCATTTGGATGCCAGTGTTGAAATAAGTCGGAGCAATATGACTTCTCTCCAGCGCATAATATAGCGTTGGAACCTACAATCACTCGCAAATGGCGGAAGCAGGCGCCAGCTGGGACTCTTTACCGGCCAACATGAAGCAAACAGGCCTTCTCTTGTGCTCAGACCACTATCCAGAAGGGACCATAAGCATCTTAGGATTTCTCGATTCCTTTAATGAGTGTGTTCCCCCCGGATCTTGTGATACCGTCAAGGTTGAGACCCTCACTCTGATACTGGATGAAAGTATTCTCTGCTACCTGTTCGAGGTGTGGCAGGACCGGGAAGGGATACAAGATATTACGACTTGCACTGAATGCTGGAATTGGTAATTGGGGACACGAGGACCATAAATTCGCAAAAAAAGAAGTTTAGGACAAGCTTCCGGCGCACTGTTGCCTTGATGATGATTGGGATGAGATACGAAGGTCAGAAGGACGGTGCTCGGTTTTAAATTTCCTAGCCGTTCAAATGTCGGTCTGTAATCTTGTGTGAAAGTAACAAGTTAGACACTACAGCGTCCCCTCCTGCGGACCCGCCTCCATTTGTAGTTATTGGTTACCCATTATTTACTGTACCATAAATTTTCGTAGCTTCTGTGTAAGTACGTGGCTGGCAGTTGGCTTCAAGTTGTTACGCCTACACCAGGAAAACCGTAGCCGAGATGTACCTATGAAGCATATGCAGCACGTACAGCACTTGCATAGCACTCCATAGTGCAGCATAGGTACATCTGTTCCCGAAAGTGGTCCCCAGTACTGCATAGTACTTCACAGCCATTTACGGTTTTCCTGATGTACTGAGATCATTACGTCCCCTCATTTATTCAATCCTTACTTAATGCTGACTGTACATAGCCATTATTTTGGTTTATCTGTGTCCTTTTGTGTCCTATACCGAGGCGGCCATGTGTTGCTTGACTTCGGGCCCCGAGGGATCTGTTTGCTTTTATTGCTCTAGAACCTCCGAATGCGACGCGTTGATCAGGTGATTTCGCCTACATACATCTAAATCAGATATCTACACTGCTCTGTGATTCCCCAGGATTCTCCTGGCAAATCCAGGGCATCACCCACCCTTCACTCCTTGGACGGAAATGAGCTCCACTAGGGACCATCTGTTTCCTGCCTTGTCAATTAGCCGGAGTCAAGGGCATACCACGTCCTCGGAGTTATTGACGGCACACCCTCTGCTCTCGCCGATACCAGCGACACCGAATTCTCCTGACCACAGCCAGCGAAGCCACAGCCCTAGCGGGAATGGGCCTCGCTATGTGCCTTACACACCGCGCCAGCGAGGCGCACCGACCGCGGCAACCACAACTGGCACAACGACTCACCCCTCAGTCGTTGCGGCCGCATCTCACCAGCACCAGGGTGGCGCAACCAGCAAATTGCAGCTCATGAATTTGAAGGCTGCTGCTCAGAATGTTGGTTTAGATACTGGCAGTGTTGGCTGGGCAATCTTAGAAAAATTGGTCGCGTCAGAGGGCGGGGAATGGGCTGAAATATGGAGTGCCCTTTCGATTGGAAAGGTCCGTGTTTTGAGGCCGTTCTAGCCTATTGTTCATCTTTCCAAGGCTACTTTACTGTTGCCGCTCGAACAAGCCACCAATCACGAAAAGATCACAGCAGACCTGGTCAAGGACCATGTCATCTTGTGCGATGGCCCTTCGCGCAAGAATGCACATATCATCACACTCTCTGGTCTGCGGGGGACTCTTGACGGGTGGGTGTCGTAACTTCCCCTTATCCCGTCGTAATTGACCATTCTACGATATAGTGGAACGCTGACCCTGCGCTCGACGATCCATCCTTCGTCCAAAACTTTCATCGACCTCCTTACACCCGCCACCCGTTCATCTACCGTGGCCACACTCGCGCCCCTACCACACTTGTCGATGTTGACACCATATCCAATGTTTGCCGTACCATCCTACACGCCCTCTCTTCCTCTTCCTCCACGTTCTCCTCCTCCACTCCCACCCCGACCCAGCATGTCACGCGCCTCGAATTTCGGCTCGAATTCCCAATCCCTCCCCTCGCGTCTCCCCAATCCCTTCGCGTCCCTCTTTGGCTCTAACTCCAAACACCCCCAGCCCCAAGCGACTCAAACGCAGCAAGCGTCTCCCCCCTCGTCTATCCATGAAGCTTCTTCCGATCACCCTTTCGACGTAGCAGCCTTCACGGTCTCGCGACGGATCGTGCACAAGGACGTCGCGCGCGCAATTGACCGCGCGCTGCGGGGTGAGCTGCACGCGCAGTGCGGTGCGCCGCCGTGGGTTGCAGAGCGCGTCGACGCGTTCGTCGCGCCGTGGTACCCATTTACGCGCGTGAAGCGCGGCGGCAGCGGCGGGGAGAAAGGCTCGGGGAACAGCACCTACGTCGTCGGCGACCCTCTCGCGGGGATGCTGCCGGAGGAGATCGGGGAGATGGTGCAGGGCTTTTATGCGAAGCTCGAGGAGGACTTGCGTGCTGGGGGTGGGCGACGGAAAGAGCGCGAGCCGAACGGGGATGGTGAGGATGAGAGGGAGAAAGAAGAGAAGGAGGGGTGGGTTCTTGAGGTGCTGAGCTCTGTGGAGCGTGCTATCTGTGAATTATTTTTTGACAGGTGCGTAGGATACGTCTGTGCTTGGTGGGAGACTGACCTAGTTGTAGATTATTCTGCCCGACTACTTCGGACGACTCTTCACATGACCAGGCACTGTCGAGCCGCGTCGCCGCCTTGAATATGCTTGATCTCAGTCTAGAGCATCTCGGGGTGGATGTTCCTCCCGAGGCGGCTGAGGGCTTGGAGCGGGTAGTCCGCGCTTGCGGGCAAGGTATGTAGGCAGCGTGTGCTCGTTCAATGACTCTGCTGAAGGATGCTGCCGCATCGATAGTGCTCTCCTCCCTCGAGTTACATCAAAGTCCTGCCGAGAAAGCAGCGATCATGGTACAAGCGCATCGGGAGGTAGTCGGTGCGTAACAGATACTTGGGAAACCCCGTAAACTCGTTAAGCCATTTATGTAGAGGGCCTGTCAAGGCTCCCGCGAATCAGGCTGATGACCGAGGAGGAGGAGCGTGCAAGGGCGTCCTCCAAGAAAATCGCACCGCCGGCTATCTTACCGGACTCAGCCGGCCTCGTCGTCTCTCCCACCGCTGTCTTAGCATCTCCAGCATCTGCCTCAATTCTGCTACCATCCGACAGGGGGTTGACTTCAAAGCCACGGGGGCCGCCTCCACCTCTCCCGCTCACACCACCACCGTCGGTGTCTGTGACTGAAGCAGAAGCGGAACCCCTTCTCCCCCCAGACCCAACTGAGGCTAAACTGGATCTCACTCCCTCTCCCGCACGACCAGAACTGGTGCCCCTTCCGTCCTCGTTCACCGACGACATGCCCTCGGAAACATCCCTAGCTCCCGCGTCACTGCCTACACCCGTGTCTTCGGACGTCCTGCTCCCACTCATCATCTTCGCGGTTGTCAAATCCAACCCTCCGCGGCTTGTCTCGCACCTGCTGTACACGCAGCGCTTCCACGTAATGCCGTCAGGCATCGCACAGGGCGAGGAGGCGTTCTGTCTCGTCAACCTTATGGCCGTTGCGGAGTTTCTAGAGAACGTCGACCTGGAAGCCTTGGGGCTGGGCGACGGTGGGATCAGGTGCATTGCTTCTTCGAAATTCAATGCCAATCGATACTTACTTGCGTTTGCAGCACGGAGGACCTCACCCCGATCCCGATCCCGCGCAACAGCCCTAAGACGCCGACGATGACGCTCGGGCAGGACAGCACAGGCGCGCTGCGGCGGCAGGTAGATACGATCGCAGACAGCGCAGGGCGGGTGCTCACGGGTGTGACGGGCGTCGTTGACTCGTCGTTCGGCATGCTGCGCGCGTTCCTGCCGGGCACGAGCAGTCCTCTTCCTGTGACACCTGCGCTGGACAGCACGCAGAGCGCCGCGCCGTGGAACTTTCCGCACGTCGGCGGGGGCATGCGTCCGGGCTTCGGGCTGCTCCGGCGCGAGAGCGGGTTCTCGATTGGGGGGATCAGCATCGGCGGGCGGTCGGAGCCGGAGCGCGGAGAGAAGGAGCTGCGGGAGGTGTCGCGACCCGCGAGCTTGCGGGGTCCGGAGGACGGACATTCGTCTGACGAGGGGGAGTCGGATGACGGCGGCGAAGGGCACAGCGGGGACGAGGACCAGGACGAGGAGGGCAACTACGAAGGGGAGGGTGGTGGGCACGATACGCGGAGCATCCGGAGCTTTGAGAGTATGATGAGCCGTGGCTCTGGACGGAGCAAGGGGCGACAGGGTGCACGCAATCCGGGTTCCGGGCGCAAGAGCCTGACGGACCGGCTGGCGCACGTTTCGGGCCTCGCGGGATTCAAGGCATGTGCTCTGACACTGTTATCTGATTACTCGCGGCTAACTTGGCGACTGAATCTTGCTCAGGGATCCCCACCCTCACGGCGATCGTCGCTGCTCCCTACCGTCACTCGATTCGATACACCCGTCTCGTCGCGGCCCGGCTCGCCTGCTGTAACTATGGGCATGCGGTTGGCACCACCTAACCCGAGGTTCATGGACTGCGCACCGGACGATCTGAGGCTCGCCGAGGTTGCTGAGTTGTTGAGGGATTATCGGCGGCTCGTGGAAGGCATCAGAGCTGTGGGCGGCTTCGACGAATAGACTCGGGCATAAGATTTGGGTAGATATGTACACTAGAGGAGGGTGATTTCTCGTTACTTTGGACAAAATGTATACCCGGAGCGCGCGAACCCGCAGCTACCTGCAGGAGTCCTAGTAAGCAATTGCGCTTGGCAAAGGTTTCGGCCTGCCTTGAAACAGACGTGTGCAAGTTTTTCCAAATCTCAGAGGAAGTCCGTCTCTTCTCCACATAAGTACCTTACACTTAAATGTCCTCTGAGGTTCTTGTTGTGCACGACGCCTGAAATTCGACGGGCGAGGTGAAGATTAGGGTCACGTGGTCGTACGTAAAACTATTTCGATTCATCATATTTCTCAAGATTTTTATCCGAATCCACGATGCTTACGCGTGGATCTGTGTGGTTCGGTAAATTTGTTTCGTTGCTGGTGCGTGTCGATGTGAATTCTCACCATAGCAGCTGAGTCTGGTATCGTCTGGTGCGCAACGATGCGTGAAATGGAACCAAACGTTCTGCTAACCATTCCTTTTTCTTCTTGATGGATTGTGGCTGTGCCCGAGTCCAAAGTGTCGATCAATGTGTACGTCATAGAAGGGGTTTGACTCTCTTACCACCATCTCCTTCACGCGCATCCTAAAACCATGTCTCGAGTATTCTGCATCCCAGGGATTATATTCCTTCTCTGTGCTTTGGTTTTGAGCATCATTGTCTCCATATCTCTGCCGTTCTTGCCTGCTGTAGACTTCGTGCGCGTCACATTTGGGTCCGGGGTGGCGACAAGCGGTCAGGGAATGACTGAGCTTCGCGTATGCTTCGAAAACTCGTACTAAAAACCCATACTGACCTTTTTCACAATGTAGTTGGGTATCTGGTGAGACCGCCCACATCGTGGCCTCGGCGTGCCTGCTTAACGCAAGCCAATAGGGCACCGTGTTTTTACGATACAGACGGCGCCCGGACTTGCCTTAGCGCCGGTAATGCTCATATTCGTCCTTCCAAAATGGCGTTAAGCGTGTCTAATCGCTCACAGGCCACGGTTACTCCTTTTCCATCTCCAACCAACAAAAGACCGCAGATGTTATCATTGGATCGTCGTGGACCCGAGGACTCGCTGTACACCCAGTCGGTGGGTATTTTTGTTTCATCTCCGCGTGTTATATTAAGAAAACGCCCTGCAGCCACCGCCGTGACGTTCATCGCATTCGTGATGTCCTTCTCGACGCACCATCTGGTAACGCTCCTGGCCTCTCTGACCTCATTCCTCGCGGCACTCCTGGTACGCTACGCATCTGACTCTTGGAATCGACGCACAGCATCTCACCTTTGTGATGGCAGACCCTGATTGCGTTTGCGATCGACATTGCCCTCTACGCCTTCGTCCACCATGAGATCGGAAAGCTCCCTGACGTCAGGGGCAAGACGACAACAAGCGCTGGTCCGTTCTACCTCCACTCGTACGACTTTATGCTGTGATGCTGACCCCTCTCCGTCAGCCTTCTGGATGACCTTCGTCTCGCTGATCCTGCTGCTTCTCGCTGGATGCACCGTCTGCTTCGGGCGTCGCAAAGACCGCATGTCCGGCGCCGCATCCTATCCGATGTCGTCGTACAACAAGCGCTCCTTCTTCTCCCGCTTCCGCAAAAACTGAATCATGTTTCACTTTTACGACGCCTACTTCCTCTTCACCTCCCCTACATTACTTTCTACGACAGCCTATGAAAACCTTTCTTTTTTTTGACCAACGACTGGGCCTACATATGGTTACCCTTACCTCCCTCTCCTACTATTTGACGAATCTCCTCGAGGGCAGTTGCGACAGAACACAATATACACGATTATTTATTGTATGCGTGGCCGCTGTTCAGTGCCGAATCTCATCAGTGGGTGTCAATCGATTTCGTATATATCGCTTGGACCACACCAAATGCAATTATCAGTACATCCGGGGTTATTCCAGTTCTCCGCATTGACGCATCAATACATCCCCATCGAGGGCTCCGAGCTCGTATTACTATTTCTTCCCTACAAGGTCCAGAACCTCGATCCACTTCTTCGGTATGCCCTTCTCCGTAAGATAGTCCACGACGTCCTTCGACTGCTTCCCCTGAACGAGGACCTCCGGCCCCGGTGAAGCGCCCGCTCGCTGAGAGACTGCAGAGCGCGCATGAGACAAACAGAACGACGCAACGGGGATTCAAGCAAGCACTTACCTGACGTTGCGCTTGCGCAGATCTTGCGCAGGTCCTCGGCCATGTCCTCGGCCGAGAGCACAAGGAACGGCTCGAAGCCCGTGACGAGCGTCGACGCCTTGCGGCCCTGCCGGATCTTCACCGCGACCTGGATCGGCTTCAGCAGGCCCTTCCTGATAGCGCGTCAATCATCCGCGCGCGAGACAGGAGCGAAGAGGCCGCACGCACTTGACGACGGTGTCTTTGCCCGGCGCGGTCACCTCGTACCACGCCTGCATCTGCTCGAGGATGCGCTTCGTCAGCGCGTCGCGCTTCATGAACTCGACGGGCGGCGCGTCGGGGACGTCCTTGCCCTTCGTCCCTTTCGCGGGGGCCGCGACCGCGGCGGCGAGGCGCGCGTCGAGGTTGATGTACGCCTGCTCCCGCGGGTTGACGAGCGCGTTCGCGGTGATGTACCCGTTCAGCAGCGTGCGCACCTCCGCAAGCTCGTACAGCGTCTTCGGGCTGGGCGGGGGGAAATATCAGTAATTGGCTATATAGTGACAACGGCGCAGTGGCGCACCTCCCCCCGAACGCGTCGAACAGATCGAGCGAGCGCAGGTGCGGCTTCCACAGCTCGCGTACCTCGACCCAGTGCCCGCTCTCCTGCGCCGCCTCGCGCTGGCGCTCCTCACGCAGCGCCTTCTTGGCCGCGCGCGCGTCGACGTCCCCGACGGTCGCGTACGGCCGGTGCGCGGCCACGGCAGGGTGCGCGGCGCTGACACCCGTCACGACGACCTCCGTCTGCGCCGCGTGCTTCCCCGGCGCCTTGAGCGCGAGGAGCGCGGCCTTCTCCGCGGCCTTGAGGAACGCGGTGAGCGACTTGTGCGCGGAGCCCTTGATCGTGATGTCGTGCGGGTCCGGTGCGGCGGCGCCCGCGGGGAGTGGGAGGACGGAGGCGGGGAACGCGGGGCGCGCCGGGAGGACGTACGTCTCGTAGAAGACGGACGAGGAGATGGGGAAGGACGCGGGTGGGAGCTGCGCGAGCGTGGTCGACAGCGCTTGGAGGAGGGATGTGTGGAGAAGCCCCGAGATTTCGGCTGGGGTGTAGGTACGGGCAGGCGGGTGTGAGGTGGATGCAGAGGCTTCCCCGGCGGGGACCTCCTCGGCAGGATCCGGATCCTCACTGGGCGGCGGTGCCGCATCCTGGGCAGGCTCGGGATCAGACGTGAACGGTGTCGCGTCCGGCACATCCGGTTTCGAGCCCATGTCCCAGAGATGGTCCTTCCATGTGTGGAGAACGTACACGGCCTTGCCCTTTTCCTGGCGGCCGTCTTGAATCTGGTTGCTTGGAAGAGCCATGCGGCCCACGGCGAGTGGAGGGGACAACGTCGGGTTCTCTCCGTGGGTGTATTGAGATATGGAAACAAGCTGTCCTTCATTCAGAGAAGGTGTATGATGGACCACTGGCTTGAGGGGGGACAGTCAGCTCAAGGTTAATCAACGCTAGAGCAAAAAATATGACTGACCTCCTGGGATCATGAGATCGGCTCCTCCCACTAATACAGGTATCACTGCAGCCGGCGTAGAGAGAAAAGGCAGAAGCCTCGGCCGTTTCCACATCGTGTAGACGGTTGGGATGAGATCATCCGAGTCTTTGCCTACCGTGAACCACAACGGGTCGCCGTCTGGAGATAGGTATGCGATCTGTGCGTCAGCGCGTGAGCACATGTATCTGCAAGACGGCCGCCGTTCCAATCCTTACTCCAGGCTCGTCAAGATGCGTGCTGAATTTCACGGAAAGGATGCCGTCTGGTACCAAAAGATCGCCATCCTCTGGTGCTGACTCGGAGAGACCATAAGTAGATACAACGCGTTGCTTTAGTTTCCTTCTGTCCGAACTGCGAAGGGGTGCGCTCGTTTTCAACGTACTCAGTCGCTTTTTGAACATGAACGGGTGAAGCAAGGCGCAGGTGTGGCTGTGCTGAATGGACGCACAGCCACCTGTCATCCAGATATTTTTCTCCCAAATGCCTCGAGCTACTTCAGATCGGTTCTCGCGTGCTCACCAGCCCTCAGCAAAGGCCTCGTCGTCGAGGAATGGAACCGCCTCCTCTTCCTCGTCCGGGGCGGGACGGACTCCCATATTCAAAACGGAGCAGTTCGGTCAGCACATCCTGAAGAATCCGCTCGTTGCGCAGGGGTATGTGTGTTCCCACCGTCGACGTGTGAGGTCATTCAATCTCCCCAAGTATCGTGGACAAGGCCAACCTGCGGCCAACAGACAAGGTGCTGGAGGTCGGGCCTGGGACGGGCAATCTGACGATGAGGATTCTTGAAAAGGCAAAAGCGGTATGTCTTAGCTCCCGCAAGGTATAATGTGAATAGTAACACGATACAGGTCACTGCTGTGGAAATGGACCCCCGCATGGCGGCCGAGCTCGCGAAGCGGGTGCAGGGGAAGTGAGCATACCAGATGTGCCTGGAACAGTTTCTCAAGCCACATTTGCAGACCTGAGCAAAGAAAGCTCGAAATTATCATCGGAGATTTTGTCAAAGCAGAACTTCCATACTTTGATGTTTGCATATCGAACACGCCCTATCAAATATCGTCGCCGCTAATATTCCGCTTGCTTTCCCATCGGCCGCTGCCGCGGGTCTGCATTCTGATGTTCCAGCGCGAGTTTGCGCTACGGCTCGTCGCTAAACCAGAGACAGAGCTCTGGTCTCGTCTATCCGCTAATGTACAGTTGTACGCCAAAGGTGCGTAGCATGGCTTGCATTTCTCCTCTGCGTTCACTTACTCGGCCGCCAAGTTGACCACATAATGAATGTGGGCAAAAATAACTTCCGGCCGGCGCCAATGGTCGAAAGCAGCGTCGTCCGTGTCGTACCCAAGGATCCCCCTCCTCCGGTGAAATTCGAGGAGTTCGACGGCCTAGGTCGGATTCTGTTCAGCCGAAGGAATAAAACCGTGCACGGAAACTTTATGGCGAAAGGCGTCATCGACATGTTGGAAAAGAACTGGCGGACATGGTGTGCAGAAACTAATCAGGTTCGGGCCGCTTTCCGCTGCATCCAGCATGTTCTCATTCGTTCACGCGCAGATGATCGAGGACGATGTGAACATGAAGGCCAATATTGAAGCGGTCCTTACAAGCACAGGCTACAGCGAAAGCCGGGCGGCAAAAATGGATGTCGACGATCTCTTGAAGTACGCACTGGTGAACACGTCTCTGGGCATCTTTGACCTTGTCTCTCTTAGATTGCTCTCTGCGTTTCATGACGTCGGTGTACATTTCGCTTAGATGACTCGTCTATGTTCTGCTTGTATCTCTAGTATTGTAAGTTACGTCGGACCCATTAATGTCAATGCCCTGTTAGTCTCACCAAGGCTGCCTGTCGTAGATTGGCAGGAGGTGCTTTCTTCGCATTTTTGCAGGTCTATCTCTCCATTGTTCTCCTGACCGAGCTTCACAATTGAGCCAGAGAAGTAACTTGAAGCAAGTACTGTTTTAGCCAGATCGCACGAGACGAAGGGGTGTGCTTTGCGCTTTCCATTTGCAATCTATTGGACATATAAACATCTCAAATCCCAAAGGCGTTCCCAATGCTAGCATCTTCATGGATGATAATCAAGCAAGGTATCGTCGAGCAGTGGGTGCTTCCCGCGAATATTGATGAAGGACCACTGAGTGGATATCAATCATCAATTAGGGCTGACCACAAAAAAGGATACCCACTTCCGCGACTAGCGGGCTGCGTCGAAGGACATTCACGTCCAGGAGATTGAGCTCCGTTCAAAATGCTCGGAGTCCCGCATCTTCGAGCATATATAGTCCACCACTTGTTGAAATCTTCTATGGTACTCATATCTAGGTATGCGGGGTCCTGTTTGATTTTTGAAGCGTGATGCGAGCACTGAAAACGCACTGGGGGTGTAGCCGACATGGAGTTCGATCTGCATCTGCCCAAAAGGAAGCGGCTGTCCCTTGAACGTCTCGAGAACGGCGGTCAGAGTTGGAAATTCAGAACCTTCGATGTCGATCTGTATGGGATTAAATACTGCAAACGATAAGTTGACGGCCAATACCTTCCAAATGTCGATAAATTCGTGGCCGAGTTCCTTCATGATCCCCTGGAGCGAATACTCTTTCGGGGTCGCGGTGTGGTTGTCTTCAGCGCCGATCTTGTACGGGAAAAAATGGGCCTGCGATTTTACTTCGGCATCCGTCCGCAGCTCGGGACCCCATTCTGAGAGAGAGAGGTCAAATCCTGTGTGCGAATCAATTATTTTCCCGAGAGTGAACGAAGAGAAGCTCACCGTAGACATGGCATCCTTCCGACTGTCTCAATACCTCTTGCTCAATGCTCGATTGACGTTCCACACCCATGGAATATATCACGCAGTTGGGCTGGTGAGTCGCACGCTCGAGGCCACAGACCCACTTCCCGCCGTCGCCCATGGTGCCTGCGCAAAGTCGAAAGGGGTGCGGAACTACGAGGCTGCTCAACTCACCAACACGATAAACAGAGAAGGGGCACGAAAAAGCGGGAACGAAAAAATCCCAGAGCGTATAGAAGGCAGATAATGGCTGTGGGAACCTTTGGTAACGAATGCATTTTAGTTGGACGCCGGCTACGGAGTGGGCGGGGAAGAAACACACACAGGCTGATCCCCTCCCCCAATTTTCTCAATCGAATCCTTCCTTTCTCTCACTGCGGCCTGATATCTCAGCTCGTTTCCCTCCAGAGTTTTATTCAGGCGACTGGCGTCAGGCTTTTTGAGGAGTTTCCAAGTCTTGAGGGAAAGCGTCACGGTGCCTGGAGGGGTATGGTGTCAGACGAGCAAGTAAAAAGTGACGAGGATAAAAAAAACAGTGGGAAGAGGCCATGAGGTTAAACGCGTCATTTCAGAGAGCGTGGTCGAGGGCTCTCGCTCGCTCTTCGTCCTACCCCTACCCCTGAAGCGGGACCAAATAGCAGACCTGCCAAAAACGGATTCCGCATTTGGATGATAAGGTAAGACACAGCCACTCCATCTGACTTCCGAGGAAATCGACTGTTACTCTCTTCCAAGGAATTCAAGATGCCTTCATGCAGGTTTTTAGCCGCATATGTCGTCGATTCGCTCGTAACTTTTAGTTGAGCAGTTGCAGAAATCAGGGACAAGGCCGCAAAAGCCAAAGACGCCAGCGTCACCAAGATTCAGAACACACGAGATAGACACTCGAGGTGAGTCGGAACACTGACATGTATTCGGTCTCCAATTGCAGCATCTTAGTGTTCCACTCAAGAACACCAATTGGGACCCCTACAAGTGAGTTAGACAAGTGTGCAATTCGACCCCCTGCCAAACGATTTCATCTAGCAAAAATCCACCACCGCCTCCTCCTCCACGGACTAACAGTTATACTCGGCCCCAACCCCCACAATCTTCCTTCCCTCCTCCGCCACAACGAGGTGGCTCGACCCGGTCCTCAGAGCCAGTCGTGACTCCCCCTACTGCATCCGGAGCGCCACCTATTGTGCGTGCAACGCGGCCGCCTGTCCCTTCAACCTCCTTGTCTTCCCCGCCCCCACCTCCGGTCCGTCCCACTGTCTCCAGATTTCGGAATCCGGAGCTAGAAGAGACGCCGGCGCCGCCTCTACCCCCGCCAACTAGAGGCGTGCAACGGTTCTGGCCGGACGAGAAGCAGATTGACTGGGCGAATCTATCACCGGAAGACAAGGTGGTTCTTTTCAGCTGGCTCGACGAGTTCTTTTCGCGTTTTTTGGGTAAACCCATTCCAGCATCGTAGATTGGTTGTAGAGGTACATGTTCTCTATCGTAGCTTCGGCATCCGAATTAATCTGAAATTTTAGCTGTTATGCCTGTATTCTACTCGAATCTAAATGACAAGTCGGTGCTTTTACACTCTTGGAATCGGGTGCGATCTACGACAGGGGACTGCATCCAGGCCCATCTTGGTTTCCTTTTCGAGTTACTCGACAGGTACTGTCAGACTACCACATTGTGCTGATCGCTTCACCAACTAATCCCGCAATCTGACCCATTTGAATGGTGAGCGTAGTGCGGGCCCCTGGGCGCTTTTTGCTCCACAAGTAACTCACAAACCATCGATATCATAGTTGTGGTCTGACGACTCCAGTCATGGGTCGGCTATTCCATCCTGGTTATGCTCGGACTCCCTGGATCACTGATTTGGATGAATGTAGAAGCATAGAAGGCGAGACAAATCGAAGATCTGTAGTGCCAGCGGGAGAATTTTCGAGATCGCGTGCCTCGTCTCGCCATTGCTCCCGCCTAGGCGCAACCTAGGCGACAGATATTTCTGAGTTCGGCGGCGAAACCTCAACACACTTGGCCAATGTCAAGATTGAAATTTCCCAGCGGCATAAAGGTGGATCTCGTTCGTATATTCGTACATGGGCACTGCGATGTCAAGTCCGACCACATGACCACCAGCCAAAAATGTGTCGTCAGCCCTCCTCCGATTGGTGTTCAGTTGAGGTCCTCAGGATACAGTAGCCAGTCTGCATCAACAACGCGGGTAGATGCTCCACATGCTAGCTATACGCCCATTGAGGTGAGTACTTCTCCCGTCCGTCCGATAAGCAAACTTTTTTGAGCGCGATATGTGCCATCTTGATTTATCTTTCAGGCGCAAGGCCATAATGGCTGGCATATCGATGAACGATGAAAAAGCCTCCGCGTGCACCATCCCGGGTACATTTGGCGTTTTGTTCCGCTGCATCGCATATCGGCCTCATGGCGAGTGTCCGTAAAACCAACGAAAATGTGTAGGAGGAACAGCTTTTCCGTTCTTGTCCTGTTATTCGGTCTAGTCCTTCTGTGGGTACATACGGACGTGCAGCACCCATATCTGCGGGGTTTCCTGCTTCCTAGCAAATCGATCCAGGCACCCGTGCTCTTCGAACGGAAGATTCATGGAGATTCATTAATAATTATACCCCGCTGGTTGCAAGGGAGGAAAATATTTGATATATCATAGCGACGATTATGATGTACGATAATTACTGCCCAATACTGTACAGAGTGTATTGTTTCGAAAGCATTGAAACAGCAAATGTGAGTATCAAGATATCTGGATCCGAGGGCAAAACATCTATGACTGCTAGCGGCGCGAGCGGGAGGACGTCGCTGGCATGGATTCTAGCAAGTTGGGCAATACGTGCGAAATTGGTTGCGGATGCGGACGTCGTCGCTCTGGTACTAGATCGGGTATCAAATATGTGGGACACGCAGTGGCGGAACTCGCACTGTCATGCACCCGCAGTTCGGAGCCTTGTGTTTATGAGCAGACGATGTCTTGCATCCCTCATATCCGCAATCGGTGGAATTGCCGGTAGCATATATCTTGACAAGGTGCTGTGAGGGTACTATTGAGTTGTTGGAATGTAGGTCTTGGGCTCCGCCACTCGCCTGGCAGACTGTGTAGCGGTCCGTGACACTGAGGAATAGATCAGTAGGAGTCAGGGAAAGTCCAGGAGGAACGGGTGACATACACTTCATAAGAACACATCTTATACAGCAGAGCAGCGTACAAGGGGGTGAATGTGGCGACAGAAGTTAGGCGCTTGGTCCAGGTCTAGAGATTTAAGGATAAGAAACTGCACCGGCTTTTAAAGTAACAGCGGAGTTAGAACTGGAAGTCATCAAAGTCGAAAATCGCAGAAAATTTTGGAACCAAGTGTTCATGGGGTGTCACCCGTCACCTGAAGTGTTCACTTTTTCAGGTGTTCATTCTGACAAATCCCATCAGAAATTACCATAAATGCAGTCCGGCGAATGCCGAACCGAAAATTTTGGCATTTTTGAACCTATTTGGGCCGAAAAAAGCTCCCGTCACCGTCACCTACGTCCCAAGTGTTCAGTTCACAGGTGGCCGTCACCCGTCACCTGAACACTTGGTCGGATTACTACAGTACAATAGGCTACGTCATCATCACATGGCCTTCGGAATGGTAGCGAAGTTTGTAGCGATCTGTCTCCGCCATTGTCCACGAATAGTTGCAATAGGCCGGATGAAGAGGGTATGCGGGGAAAGGCAGAGGCCAAAGTGAACCTCCCCAATATGTGCCATAGCCGTGGATTACTAGTAGCGAGGGCGCTGGTAATGTACCTGAAGTCTGAAGGAGTCACGGCGTCACTCGGCCGCATGACGGGCGAGTAGCCGGGGTTACTACAAGTCAACTAGATATGAGATAACATACGTCAGCGTGACTCATACGACGACACGACGGAACAGGCATCGGAGGATCCAAATTTTCCGGGACACAGGAAACGGAGGGAGTTGCTGCAAGGGTCGTCCTCGTGTGGGAACATATCCAGCCCATCCATTTCCACCTTGGGGAGAAGTCTAAAGACCCGAATCGATAACATTCGGGCTGGAGCCAGAGCCTTTACCCAGGAAATTCCAAATGGACGATATACAACCCGACACGAGACCATGTTCCGGCGGTCACTGCAGAGTGGACGGCCATCAAACAGTAGTCTATTAGTTACCGCGCCATCACAATAGGCGTCGAGGGATAAGCAGCCCCTTTGGGAACACACGTGCTCCATCAAAACGCGCGAGGTCCGTAATTACAAGCCGCGAATTGGACTATTCGACGCGAATTAGGCTACTTATGCATGTCTAAGAGTTCCTTCACACCTTCGCAGTCATTCTCGTACCAAATCCTTCTTTTTCTGGGTTCCCTGGAAGTCGTTAGTGTCTCCTGCTTCCAATGTGGGCATTCCTTGTTCTGCTTCCTCTGCGTCGCAATCTGAAAGGCTCTTGAGAGTTGCTGGGGGTGAAGTTGAGCGCATCATCATGTTGCAGTTGTCCCAGATCAGAGCAACCTTTCTGTTTCCAAGTCTAAATGTCGCAAAAGTGAGTTGCATACCGATTCCATGATAATGGCTCTGGCCTGAACCTCTTTTCTGCTTAGCTTTTGCTTCAAGACATTGGAGGTCAAAACATACAGTTGTGTGCGGCTGCCTTTTACGAAGCATGGTTATGCAATTCATAGTAGGTGCACCCATGCATTCGGTAGCGTACCAGACCACCTGAACTCTCTGTTTATATGTGGAACCAATCAGGGGAATGCAAAGCCTCCCGAAATCATCCCACCTTACGAGCTGCACATTTTGGCCCTGCCGTTTGTGGACACCCGCAATTGAGTTATGTCAGATGGATCATCAGGGTCATTCTTGGTGAGCAGGCTGACATGTTGACAGAGCTCTGCTCCAGTCAATGGAAGAGCCCAAGTAGACAGGATAGGCTGCACATAGTCGATGTCCAGAGGAGAAGCAATGTCCGGGGTGCAAAATCCAATGGGTATTCCAGGGGGTCCTTTGGAGGCTGGCTCTGGCGATGGTTGTAGATCAAATCGATTATTGGAGCCATTGTGACATTAGATTCTCCTCTGAGCAAGGCTGTAACCATATGGACATGACGACCTGTGTGGGGATCTGCTATTCCAGGGCAACAATTATAAAAAAGAACCTGCAAGAAATGTGAGAAGAGTCAAATGATGATCCCTGAGAGTGCTTCTGCTACTCAGAGACTGATATGGACGAGTTGAGGGAGTTTAGAGCATGGGAGGATGCTTGTCCATAGGCAAGCAAGGCTTGGTGAGAGGCAAAAGGCAGGTGGGTCCATCTTTGGGAGAATCCCCTGATACAAACAATTATCTAATATCCACCTGATGCGTCCATGCTCGATGACTGTCGGGGCTGCACAAAAATCTATCTAGGCCCATGTCAAGGCAAAAGCCAAGAATCCCGAAGATGCACCACCTTGTCAACAGCATGCAAGAATGCAATGGCTTGGTAATGAAAGTGCAACGGGAGCAAGGGTTACTGCCTGCCAACAGCACCAGTATCCGCCCCTGACAATACCCTTACATGCGAGACCTACCAACTGTTGACCTTCATGTTATATGCCAGGCTGGGGATCATCAGATAAGGAAGTCTGAGAGGCTAGAACAGTCGGGGTTCACAACACTACAGAGAGTGTGCGACTATTGGGGTTCGCTGACCGACAACAGAAGTCCGAGAACTATCGGAGTTGGATAAGTCCAGAGATTAGATTGTAAGGGATGGTGACGAAGTTAGAGTCAAGACAGGAAGTCCGGCCAACACTGTTTAGTGACGAAGAACTTTAATAATCAAACTAACGAACAGAGGCTAAACTACTTAGCTTAAATACTAGTAAGCTAATTGTTTAGTGAGGTGAGAAAGATTAGTAAGTATAAGTCTGTGGACAATTAAGTTGTCAAGACAATCTTGTGAAAGATTAGTAAGTATAAGTCTGTGGACAATAAGTCATCAAGACATCTTGTGAAAGATTAGTAAGTATAAGTCTGTGAACAATAAGTCCGGTCGGAGTTGACGAAGAGCCGACAGGCCGGTGAGTAAGATGGAATGAGTAAGTCGGTTAAACTCTGGAGATGGTGGCATGATTGGCAGAGCTGACTAATCACTGATATCTGGTCGGAGTTGCACGTATGTAACAGTATCCCCCTCTTAAGATCCTTGCCCTCAAGCTGTCTCGGTAACCCAGACGTTCTGGTAGCATCCACAGCCCGTGTGATCCAGCCCACGCGAGTTTCGCTTAAAAATGATGGACCAGATTGCTACCAGAACGTCTGGGGCATTGGGCATAGTAACACCCCCATCGCATCACACTGTGACTTCAGCTTATCAATTGTTATCACAATCTAATCAGTCTATTATTTCTGTGCCGCAACTGTTTTCCTGCCTTATGGCTACATCTGCTATCTTCGAAGACCACTACAAGATCTTGACTACTCAGAACCTGAATCTGATGACTCCGGATTTGGGCCTGATCCAATTTTCTCGGATTCCGAGTCTGAGCCCGAGCCTGAGCCCAATACCAATCCTGGTGCTGTCCCAAAGCCCCCACCACCCATGGGACCTCATGCTCAAAAAATATTGAAGATCTTGATCTTCATGGATGGGCATAATATCAGCCTCGCCAACCTTTTGGATGGCATCAGCTGGGGAGATCAAGACTGTACCTTGAATGCCAAAATCTGCAAGGACCACACAGCACTTTTGAATAGCCCAGAGCTTCCAGGGATTTTGCGGCACTGGTGGAAACCTCTGCAGCCCGTTAAAGGGAAGAAAGCACAGGCTAAAGGGGGTAAAGTTGTGATGCAGAACTTTGCATTCGAATAGGTGCTTGAAGAAGAGCTGGAATGTCTCGTCTTGTTTCAGCTCGCGTGCTTGCAAAGTCAGCAAGAACGGAGACCCAAGAAAAATCCAGCAAATGTCAGCCACTTCCACATCTTAAACCTATCTCATCTAAATCTTTCTCCAGATAATTCTCGTTGTGATAGCAATGTTCTCATACAGCCGATCACATCATCGCAGTCGTCTGCAGAAACTATTTGCCATCTATTTCAAGTTCCGAGGACTCTTGGCAAAGGGTTTTGACATGCTTCATGCAATTGGCATCACAATGAGCAATGAATGGACTGGAAATGTGGTCGGCAGAATTTCTGCAGAGTCCATGGCAGACATGAAACATCTCATGGACCGCTTCCCATGGCTCATGTCGTATGATAACAATCTTGTAACATTTCACATATTTTCCCAGCAGATTGACAAGAAGACATTGCATGGGAATGGCACAGCACTGGCAGGCACTGTCTATGTCAAGCGCAGCACAAAACTTCTCCCATCAACTATCAACAAGGCTTTGCAGGAGATGTGTCAACGAGGCATGGCACATCCGCTCAATGCCTTCGATATTTTTGAAATATCTGAGCTTGCAGACAAGTGCCGTTACCCCCATACCATTTACCTGATCCTTCGATATCTCTTCGACTCGCCGGATTTCGATTTCGCGACATACGAGGGACGAGACCATGAACTACTTCAGCCTCCTGCTGCTGTTGTCAAGAGTCGGTTACTCTCGGAGGCTGATGGAAGTCCGGAATGTTCTATCAAGATAAAGAGGTGAAGTGAGCAATACAGATCGGGACTCTTGTGATAAAACTTCGTAGATAAGTGTGGAGTCCAGACAGAGTCAGAACAGAGGTCCGAGGCAGGTGCCAACAAATGGAGTGGGCTTGGCTTCAGCTCGTGCGCTGCGCCTTTCCCTACGCCCAAGGCCCGATTTCGAGAAATGACAGATTGAGAGTGAGACAGAGATAGGGCACAATCTTAGTCGATATTCAAACTGAGATAAATGTATGTACATGGCAATATATATATACTAATTTCGGAGTCCGAGATATTTCCGCATGAAACAATTAAAACAATAAACTAATTATAGTATGTATGGGGATGAAGAATTTAGCAAGAACAATAAAGTAATTGTCAAGGAGCCAGAGGTCCGAAGCCTCCGTGATCACATGAAGAATCATGTGTGCACATAATTGTCGAAGAGCATGTGGAAGAGTGTTCATGATAATAAGAGCCAATGGCAAAGTCGGAGTGACGATTAGTAAGTCCAACGGTGTCCGATGGAATCCAATAGAACGGATCGTGACAGCTGTGCAACAACTTCCGTTCAGTAAAGAGCACATCACCTTGCAGTATTTATTGGGAACCGTCAATATTCCGGAGGCCAGTTATGAGGACAATTCAAATTTAATCAACGAGTGGCTTCGACAACTGGGTCTGAACACACCATGGGTTGGGGACCAGCTAACCGTGGATCGTCTCTGTAATCTGTTTAGATTTCGGGCAGAGGACGACAACTCCTTCGAACAACTCGATTGGCTAATTGTCCCACCTGGATGGTTACATATTCAGATGGTGGTCACGAATTCACTGCATAAACAGCGCCTGGGTACATCGAAAGGTCGTGGCCTCAGTGCTGCATTCGATGTGCTGGGACGCAAGGGCCTCCAATTGTTCACACACAGGGCCCGCTTTTCCACGATCTTAGCGAAACTCTTCATATTATTGCTGAAGTGCAGTTACACAAAGTTTGGCTCGAAGTCAGTCAGGCCACAAACCTTGTGGATATACGCAAGAAAACCCCTGAGGATCTCCACCGATTGGCCGAACAAATCGTTTCACACTATGCCTCTAGTAAGGCTCCAACCAATTAGTTTTTCGTTTACGGAAACCCGTAAACTAAACGGAAATGGTTGGAAAATGTTTATAAACCGTTTAAAACAGTTTATAAATGGTATTTTGGCAGGGCAATCTGGAAAAGATATCCGAGGGCTGTCTGACCAGGAATCATGGTCCGAAATGGACTCACAAGCATCACTTCGACACCTCAATTGTATGTCACTAACCTGGACAAGAGCTTGGGTGCCAATGGCGGGGGCAGGATGAGGGCGGGATGCAAGGCGCGTGGCAGGCGGAGATGTCCGCGCGTCATCAATCACATGTATAATTACTAAATTTGGAAACCTCCGCCCGATCCCAACCCAGTCCCGTCCATAGCACACCATACAGTTAGTATCTTGTTATTCTGCTATTAGTCACATAGTATGGTGACTCTGAGCCATATTTAGGTCCAGAATCCGCCATCAGGCCTCTATCGGGTCGGTGGATTTTCACGACCGTTTGAACCATTTTTTTACCATTTGTTTACCGTTTACAAGGGTCAGTAAACTAAACAGAAATAAAAACGGTTTCTACTGTTTAAAAAACGTTTATAAACGGAAACCGTTGGAGCCTTAGCCTCTAGCGAGGCTCTAGCTCATCTCAAACGAAAATCCATGGCTGATGACATCAAATCGCAGTCGATAATGTTCCTCCGTGGTGTTATCCCTTTTATTCTTCTGCGATCAGCTATACGCAGTGGGGATATCGGTGTCATGGAGGATATGATACCACTGCTGTTGTATCGGTTTCTCGGGGGTAGGAACTCGAATTATGCTGGAGAAATGCTTGAGCTTCTCCAGGGTCTTCATCGTGAATGGCGCCCTGAAATTTGTTGAGTGTAATGTACTATCAACCCACTCAATTGTTTTACCGTGCCCGCAGCGATTTGTACGCGAAAATTGCTGGGTGCTAAACATATGCCTATTGATGAAGCACAGGAAATGAATATTAAGATATCAAGGTACATACATTTTTGTTGCACTACTGGGCAGTACTTCTCATTTACTACAGGTCACATATCGTTCCAAAGGTCCGAAAATTGATTGGGAATACCTCACAAAGCTACACCCGGCCATTCATGTTATACAGGCTGTCAACGTTCACACGGAAACAGAGTTCAAGACATGTGTTCGGGGCAGCATGCATACAGTTCCTAGGAAGGAACTGGATGTACAAGAACTTCAGAAATGGTACCGTGCTTCTGATGTCCATGCCTTGAAGCCCGGCCGCGTAATCAAACAAAGTGCGAAGAAGAAATCTCCGGATGTCCCGAGAGATGTTTTGGCCAAGGGAAGCTCTGCGATACAAACCGGAACGTCACTGGAACATTGGCTGGAAAGTCGAACAATTGAGCGGTCCTCAACACAGGACTGGGACCTTATCAGTTCAGATTCGGACGACGAGTAAAGGAGTTTAAATATTATTATTATTTTGAGTCTCTCGGGGTACTAGGAATTGACTACAGTAAATGGATCCGTTATCAGCGATAACAGCGGGAGCATATAGACCTAAGGGAGAGGCCGTAAATCCAGAGGGGTTGACAGGCCAATAGGATTGTTGAACAGGGGTATCTGAAGGGTCCAGAGTGTATAACGGCCGTTGTGGAATTTGTGGATGCTGATACGGATAGTTGTGATGTGGCGGAGCATGCTGTGGCGGCGTATGCAGGATTGAGTCGCAAGGTGTAGAATTATAGCCAGTGTGCTGTGCATGATGCGACGGAGCATAATGCGGTGGCGTGTACACAATTTCGGGGCCTTGCAACATAGAATTGTAGGTTTGGGGCAGCACTGCAGTGTGTGAGGTGGCAGAGCATAACACGGCGCTGTATGTGGTATTTCGGGGTTGGAAGGTATAGAATCATAGTGGTGGGCATCGTGCAGGCAATTGTACGGGATCCGCGTGGCCAGTGTATAATCGTAGCCACGATTTATTGGGGCATAATGCGGCGGCGTGTATGGGATCCGTGAGGTGGAGGGTGTCGAAATGTAGCGGTGATTTGGCATAGTGCGACGGTGTGTACAGAATCCGTGAGGTGGATGGACTGGAATGCACTAAAGGAGTGCAGGGAGTTGAAGGTAACGACGACGTCGACAGGTTCTAGCTCGGAAAATTAGGATGAGCGGTGGCATTCAATTTAACACTCACATTTATGTTTATGGAAGCAGCTGCTAACGCTTGCCAGCGTGGAGCCCTTCCCCGGCGACTGGTAGGTTTTGGAGTCGTTTCCGCCAAGGCAAGTGCAGCATTGCACTTAGTAACTGTCTTCTGGCGCCACAGATCCCGGTTAACCTGGTTATCCCGGTCCTTCTCCACCCGCACACCTTCATCTACCCTGTGAAGGACCGCAAGAACCTCTTCACCATGTCGTCGCACTAGCATCCACGCGGGACTCAGCTCCGTCATAGCGTCCACTGTTTTCAAGTGTCGCGAAGCGAGGGATGTAAGGACTTGATCGGGCATGATCCCCACCTCGGGGAAGCAGCTTTTGCTATACTTTTCGAGGTAGGTCCAGAGTCGCCAGCGTTCGAGTGCCTCCCAGCTTTTTGAGATGTTCTTTGCGACGCGTCTTCGTTCGCGTTCGCATTTTTGGAAGGGGTCGAATGAGCACTGGATGGTGGTGATGTTTGTTCCGGCGTCGTTGGTCTTGCTAGTGGCGCTTGCTGCGGTTGTGTAGCCTCCATTGCATTCCGGATGCAATTATCACAGCAGTCTCCGGTGGGTGCTACAGATATAATTAGAGCGATGCCGGGTGTAGAAATAAAATACTCACGTCATCGAGGGGGATTGTTGAAGTACCGGTCGGCCATATCGCGGCGGCAGAGCTTGGTGGTGATGTATTGCCACAGGATTGGATCAACGCTCTTCGCCCACACTTTTCCGTCGTTAGGTTCCTTCACACTATCCTGCGCATAAGAAGCCTGGGGATCAGCGTCACCAGGCCCAGCGACACCGTCGTCGTCTGATTCCGAGTTGGAGTCGGAATCGGACGAGTCTGGTTTTCTC
>JARGXW010001355.1:0-24306 GCA_029204085.1 Mycena sp. CBHHK59/15
TAATACTACTTCCTTCCGATTCTACAAGCGAGCATTCTTGGGCATTTTGCGCAGCGCCTGGCGTACGCCCAGATCCCCGAGAACATCCTCCGCTAAATGAATTTAAGCCTCAGGATTGAACGAAATTTAACATATACCACTCTCCCAGTACCGCGTCAAACGAACCGTGGACTCACCAAAGTCACCACGTACTCGAAAATACAACAATACATGCTCGATGTGCTTGCCCATGCCTCCGCGTGTAATGCCGCGGCCACCAAATATCTTGGGGTTGAGATCAATCCACCGATTATTCAAGACAAAACAGCGGACGAACCTGGACAGCGTCGGCAGCAGTCTCCTGCGCCGTCTTCGTAGCGTACATTTTGACAAAGGCAATTTGGCTATAGCATGGGCGTTGTCAGTTGAGGGCGAGAACACAAGTGCACGAACACGCACCCTGCTAAATGAGTTGCTTGCTGTTTGTAATTCATGTGGTTCATCTGGTAGGTGACATTCTCCAACCATGCCTGCGCACTCTCCACTCTTGAAATCATGGCAGCCAGCTTGGATCGAATGACCGCCTGTGATGTCAAAGGCTTCCCAAAGACCTTTCTCTGCGTCGCCCACCTTGAAGATATGTGAGGGGCAACACAACCCAACGAGTTGGATACACCCACTTCAAGCACTCCTCCACAATCATCCGCTGAGACGAGATGCTACCACAGGTCATGCCCCATCTAGGCTGATTGAGCGATGGAGACAACGGCGCGCCAATGACAAGTTACCGTTCGTGGTTGAAGTTGGACAAGATCACTTGAAGGCCTTTGCCATCTTCCCCCAGTGTGTTTTCGAAGGGCACAAGCACGTCGTCGAAGGTGATATAGGCAGTCCCTGTCAATAACTATTAACGATACTGGGGCGATACGCCGAGTTTTGTTGGATAATACCTGCTGTGGTCGAGTAACTCGTCTTGATTTGCTTCGTCTCGACTCCCGGTCCACGCTCAATCACCAGAACAACCAAGCCCTTTTCGGTTTTGCAGCCGACAGTAAAGTAATCTGCCATCGTTCCATTGGTAATCCATTTCTGTACCATCCGTGAGTACCATATTAAATATTAATGTTTTCAAAAAAGCGCACTTTGGTGCCCGTCACAACCCAGCCCTTGTCCGTCTTCTTTGCGAAACATTTCAATCCGGCTGGCGTGAGTGTTAGCGAGGACTAAAGCATAATTTAGCTACTCGCCTACATCTGACCCAGCAAATGCTTCGGTTATAGCCAAGCAAACCAGTTTCTTTCCTGTATATCCTACTCGTCAGAGAATCGATAAAATATGAAGATACACTTGCCTGCGAACACTTCCTCTATAATTTTTTCTCGGATTGCGGGCTGACCAAAGTTAATGATGGGCGGTAGACCTGTATGTGAGATGTGGGATGAATAACGACACGTGAAAGAGATGGGAGCTCCTTGCCGATGTAGGTTCCTCCACCTGATATGCGACGAGGCATCAGTTCGTGGACAGAACCTGGAGCTGGAGCACGCACCGAGGCCGTCAAGATAACCACTGAGATAGATGTATGTAAGCGGGGCCGCGGGGGAACAATAATGTATGGTACACACCGAGAGTTAAATCGTGTGCCCTCTTGCGCCATTATCAGCTCATGGAAGTAGTCGAACTAAAGAATTTTCATGTCAGCAAGCAGCGACGATTCTCAGACACAAAATATACTTCTTCAGGCTTCACGATTCCACCCATGAGAACGCGACCTTTTAAATGAGGGCCAGGCCCTAAGCGCATAGCGAGAATGTTCGTCTGATTGGACGGAATCAGTATTGGATAAACAGTGGAACATATAACCTACGCGAGCCATCGCGTCGAACACCGACTGCGACGGGCGCTTCCCATCCTCCTCGCGAGCTAAAGCATCAGGCAGAATCTCAACCTCGAAGAACTTGCGGAGAGCGGCTTGGAAACTGCGATGACCCTAAAAAACAGATGAAGATGGGCGCATGATCTGGAAGTTCGGACCTTACATCGGTGTAATACGGGCTGTGGAATCCCGCATTCAGCCACGTCGGTTCGGCGTACGGAACCTGGCTGAGTGCGCCAATGGCGCGGGGGAAGATCTGCGGCTCCTCGCCCGCGACGACACCAATCTGGAGACGTGCGTACTGCGGCTTCAGGAGGACCTCGTGGCGATGGAGACCGAAGAATGCTTCGGTTGCGTCCTGGCCAGCTGGCGCATCGCGTACGGTCAGGATTCGAGAAGACGTCTTGAGAGTTGGAGCCGAGGACATACCGACTTCTTCGTCCAAGAGAACGCTCAAGCCGCCGGGGTGCATCCTAGCGAACTTGGACAGGTCGAAGACCTTCGAGTCGACGATGACCCACTGTTCATTCCACAGTGAGCGCTGAATGTCGTATGCGAGGGGTAGCACGTACTAGGTCACCCTCTTTGTTGTGCTACGAAAAGCGGTCAGCGACTGTGAATACGATGAAAGTCACGGCGGACGAGGTACCTTGGAAACCTCTTCGGTTGAGAACTGCTTTGACATGGCGGGGGATGAGAAACCGTGCTTTTGCGCTCAACCTGTATTAAAAGCTCCGGCAAAGAATCACATGCCGACGACCGAGGCGCATCAATAATCGCCATCGGACCAATCACATTGCTTCCATCAGTCCGCACCCCTTTTCTGGTATTATCGTCTTTCAGTTACAATTGCCATTGGGTAACAACTTTATGCATTGTGCTACTGCAAGCACACCAACGCCGCACCTGATGCCTCCACGACAATTTTACCCCCCTCGATGACTTCCTCTTTATAACTTCCTTGGCCAAGACCATCCGAGTCCAATGCAAACGTCTGCCCAGCCCAAGTAGTTTGGTTTCCGAACGTCACATCCGCCCCCGGAGCCTGCAACCTCTTGACGGTGACCGACTTGTGTCCGCGCGGCAAGAAGGATGAAATATCGAACGTTGTTGATGGCCGTGGGTCGGTTTGTGTTTGGTTAAATATCTCGAGGTTGAGGAGAGCCAATTTGGAGGGGAACGCCTGAGCAGAATCTTCCCAGAACCCTGGACCCGCACAATTGGCGAGAGAATTGAAGACGAAAGTCACGATTTCCTACCGTAAACAACAGATTGTCCGGCAGACGTATCGCCTCCCGCCGTCGTGATCGTTGAGCCATTTTCTTGACGGCCTGGCCACAGGTTGGCAATCCGGAGACTTTTGGAATGCCCAATTGTTTCCGCGATGAACAGATATGCAGAATACGACGGGAACACCTGTTTCTCGCCGTTCGTTGTGTTCACCGGATACCTGTAAAGTATGTCGTCTATGGACCGGAACACAAACCACAATTCGGAAATTCTGACCATAAATCGTATCTTGATAGCCCCCCGTGATTTAGCTGCGTGGATGATTGCAGTGCTAGTGGCCCTCCTTGATGAATATACAGGCTGGGACGAACTTGTCATTGCGATGTAATCCTGTTATTTGTTCGAAAACCTGCCGTGAGACGTTGATGGATGCAGCATACAAGGTCGTGTCCAGCAACCATAGCGCCTGACCAAAGGTGTCAGACACGCCTGCTTTGCCGGAGCATGAGACTGAGTTGTATTCGCCTGCGTGTCACACTAAGCAGTCAGACATAAGCCAAGACGAAACTAGCTCGTACCAATAACAAAGGAGTCTGGGCCCAATTGCGAACGAACGGATTGGATACGAGGCTGCCAAAGGTCAAGATATCTGGTAGAGCACTGGGTGAGGATAACTGTGCAGGTCCGGAAGAAACCTACACAGCTAGACGAGTGTGATTGACCTGGAAGAGTTGCAGTCTAGCCTAATTATTGAATGAGGATAAAGGGCTGATTACCAAGTTCGGGAGAGTCGCGATGGGAATTCGTGCAGCATCGCACACACTGTATTGATACGTGTGCTAGCGGGACGTGAGCACAGGAGTCAAAGATCTCGTTACACAGCGGAGCGCTGACCTCGCTACAGGATTTGACGGTGCCGTCAGCGTCCCCCCCGGCAGCTAGAGCGCTGACGCAGTCGAGCTGAGAGCTTGCTCCGGTGGCGTTATAAGGCCACAACGGATCCTCTGCAGTTGCTGCGATTTGGAACATGGGTGTCGTTAATCCCAGGGCATCAGATATATTTTTTGACCAAGGCTTGATTCTAAAATCAATCGAGCGTATATTACGAACTTCAAGACATACCGCCCAGGTCGCGTCGTATTTTTGAGCCGAAAGAAGAGGCGAGTAATGGTCGGGTTCATTGCCGACTATCGAACTAATTGAGTGAAATGAAATTGAGACAGAAAACAGGAGCTCACTTTCAAAAGCCACTAGTTGGCCAGGCTCCAAACCCTCCACCGCAGACTTGGCAACAGACAAGGCTCCTTGATAATTGAAATCGTGCATGTCCTTGGTGATGTTCATTGCTTGAAGACTGTGAGATCCAAACGCCGCGTACCAAATTCACGGTCATCTTGGTGTCCTTGGGCAAGAGATTCGCTGCGGCTTCCCAGAATTGGGGGCCGATCGTAGTATTCCATAGCACACCCTTGCTATCAATGAAATTGAAAAGAGCGGTGTCGAGAGACGCATTCCAGTAGGTAGAGTCAGCGGTGATGCCGCCAACTCTCACTTCCGCAGGGGTGCCAGTACGATCTTTCAAGTTTTGGAGCAAATTGATCGACAAGGTGTTTGGGGAAGTAGTATTGCCGAGGTATTCGATGAAAAAGGCTGTATCCAGCGTCAAGACCCTGCCAGAGGATAGACAACTGTGTACGCTCACCTGTCTCGATACTAAAACTCGCCAGAGCAGGGTTGAGAGGGGATGAGGCAGCCGAGGGAAGAGAAGCAGGCCCGTTAAGTGTCAGCGTTGCTGGAGCCGCGGCTAAGATGCTCAAAGCGGAGCAGAAAATCGGGATGAGCCGGAGAGACATCGATGATTAGAGTTCAAAGTCGAAGACCCTTAGGCTAGGCTTCGAAGACAGATCATCTGGAACCGTTAAATACTCAAGCACCTGGGCCGGACCGGGATCGACCACGGAATCATAAGGCCCAGATAAAAAGATGGCTTCTGCGGACATGTGTGGGGGTAAGGCGCCGTACAAGGGTCACAAGTTGCTGAATCTCGCATGATTTCATCCGACCAAGATGATGGTGGCGCCCAAGAAGAAACGGTGGCAGTGACGAAGTTTGGCGAAGTCAGCAAGAAACAACACAATGCTGCCCTTTCCCTCCTTCGTCAGCCTGCTTTTAGTACTTACTTCTGCCTAGCGTTCAGTGAATCAGAATGCCAAATATTTTTCTCACTGGGGCTACTGGCTACATTGGCGGCGCGGTTCTTACACGCCTACTTGAGCATCCTCTGGCACGCACATTCTATATAACTATCATTGTGCGCTCTCCAGAGAAAGCCTCTTTATTCAATCGCGATTTCGGGAGGAAACACCAACTCAGGGCCGTCGTTGGATCCTACAATGATCTGGAACTATTAAGGCAGCTGGCAGCAGATGCGGATGTCGTGTTTGCTTGTGTCAGTCCGAAATGACCCCATTCCATTGGACTCCTCTCACGAGCGAATAGGCCGACGCAGACGATCTTTCCGCTGCAAATGCAATTCTCAGAGGCATGAGAGACAGACACTCCAATACTGGTGTTGCTCCCTCGCTTATACATACTGTAAGTCACTCGCGATCCCCAGTGGGAAGAACGCGTCTCATTTCATTCGTATGAAATGGGTCTCCTTTGTCTAGTCTGGCACCGGTAAATATTGAAGCCGTCTACCAAGCCGCTGTCATGTAATTTTCTTCTCCTATCAGGTGTCTTGAGCGACGATGCAGGCGGCATGCATGCCTCATCTACAATTTACTCTGACTTGGATATTGCTCAACTGGAAAGACTTTCACCAAATCAGCCCCACAGAAACGTCGACCTTGCACTTGTCGAGGCAGACTCTAAAGGTCCTTATTCTTCTGTCGCCTTCACATCGACCCTCTGGCTTAACTTGGCGCATCAGGCTATGCAAAAACTTATATCATCCTCCCGTCGACGATATACGGATTTGCTTCCGGCTGTCTCGTCGACAAGGGTCTCCAGAATAGGCGCTCTCAGCAAATCCCACGCCTCGTTGACGTTAGTCTGCGTCGCGGTCAGGGCGGTATGGTCGGCAAGGGGAAAAACTGGTGGGGAAACGTTCACATTGACGAGGGTGAATTCTTTATCCTTCAGACTGTTAACCACCACTGACAAGAATGCATCATAGTCGCCGAGCTTTATATCCATCTTTTCGACCTGCTGTCGAAACCATCAGCTCCCCCCGACTTCCTTCACGGCCGGGAAGGGTTTTATTTCGCGGAAAACGGAGAACACACGCTGTATGCCGTCGGCGAGGCCATATCTAGGGTTCTCTCTGATATGGGGAAGGGAACACCTACCCCAACGACCTTCACGAATCAGGAGATCCAGCTGTATTTTCCAAACGGCACAGGCTTGGGCAGTAACTCGCGCTGCCGGGCTGAACGTGGATACAAGGTCGGATGGCGGCCTTTACGGGAAACGCAAGATATGCTCAACAGCGTGAAGCAAGAAGTGGAAGCATCTATGTCTTGACGACTGCTCAACCGTCGTTGAGTTACGATAAACGACATCGCACAGAATGTTTATTGTACAGCTAATAAAGAGGATATAAAGAAATACACAATAGTACGCAGAGCCCGCGAGCGTTCACTGTGAAGGTTATGAATCTGTTAAGTCAATGCAAGATCATCGATCATGGCCTGGCCGAATAAATAGGAGCAGGTTATGTAGGTAAGAATGGTATCTCTCTGGTAGGTAAGTATATGACAGCGAATTCAAGACACCAGAGGATGTGAGCATAGAACAAGATCTGAGTAGAATAGGTGGTGTGCCATCGGGTGCAAAAGTTGGTTAAAGAGCGACGAAGACGATATCTAGTGTCAATTATGTTACATCACAGAGTGACAAACCTATGGCCGGCTGGGAGGCACAGGCCACGATTGGTGGAGGGTTGCATGGTCACCGATGTCCGTCTCGGTGTAAGCCGATTCGCTTAGGACAGATGGGTTCATGCTGGCCACCCTAAGCCTCTCGCTCACATCCTGGGTAGTGTGGGTAGGACCCAACGCAGCGATGAGAGACTGCAGCGCACGATCGTGCGAGTCCTGCGTGGCATGCTCTGGCTTGAACGGCACAATAGGATCAATGAAAGGATTTTGACCCGTGATGGTGGAAGGTGCGGTACTACCAGTTGGACTAGGCGGTGTGATGGCGCGATTTTTGCCTTTCTCCTCATAAGTGAATGTTGGTGACGTCGGGACCGGCATGGTGACAGAATCAGGAAGGCCCGATTTAGAAGCATAGGACAATGACGGCGTGCGCGAGCGAGATGGGGAACGGCTTGAATAAGTCGACATACGTGCACCGAAGAAAATATTATTAGCGCTTTTGCGCCGGGGTTCCCCCACCGCCGGGGCTCTGCCACGATCGTCGTCACTGTGATCGAAGTGCATCACTTCTGCAGATTCCCAATGATGGGGCTCGGAGGAGGTCAATTGCGGTGTGGGGATGGCCATGTTCATATCAGGGGACATGGCTGGGTTGGAACTGAGAGAGAGGAATGAGTCGCGCCCGACAGTGTCACCGTCCCAAGAGATGGGGGGAACGGGGTCGACACGAGCCAGGAATGGGCGGCGAGGAGGTTCATTGAGAGGGTCACCAAGATCGGTACCATCTTCGGCGAGCTCCTTGGCAAGACCCGGGTGGTATTGAGCGAAAGGATGGGTAAAGTGGGTGACAGATGGAAGGGGTTCTGGTTCCTGAGTGTGGGTATAGGTTGTGCGTATGCTAGGCGTAGATTTTTTGAACATGGTGAGTTTTTCCATGGGGCCAACGCTGACAACGCCCTTTTGCTGGTACTTGCCCTCCTTGCCCTCCCACGTATCTTCTTTGTCATTCTCGAGTTTTCCCCAAGGGCGCTCGCTCCCCCCCTTGCGGGATGGCTGCGCATTGGCGGGACTACGGCTGCGTGATCGGTTTCCACGTTTATAGAGGCAGAGGGCTACAAGGATGAGAGCCGCAGCGCCCGCTAACGCGCCAAGGCAGGCGCCGATAACGGTGCCCATTCCGATACTGGAAGTGGATCCAGCCGACACTGCAGTGGACGAGGGTTCCGCAGAAGAGGCGGAGGAGTCAGCTGAACTCTGCGCCACCACTTGAAAGGTGTCAGTGGCTGAAGCGGAAAAGAGGACAGCAGCAGCAGTGTTGGTTGCTGCTACTGCTCCGGAATCGAAAACGAGTGAAGCCGCGGTCACGTCGGCGGTGCCTGCTACAGTCGCAGCAGTGAGGCCGACCCCAGTAGGAGTGTTAAAAAGGTCAGTGTCCTGACGATTATGCAGACGGCGGACATGGTGAACCATATCTAAGGAGTGGTAGGATGGTAAGGAGCGGAATAAAAGAGTGTCGAAGATATGGGAAGATTAGGCAGGTCAAATGTTCATGTCTATCGTCTTTGTGAGTTTCAGAGAGTTTGTAAAGCAAAGAGAACACAGGGGAGGGTCTACACGTACCGACACTGGCCTGGGGGAGGGGAAAGGTCAAGAACAGGGCAAACTGGCGTCGCCGCTGTTGCCAACGGGATCAAGGGAGACCGATATTTGAAACACCGACACCGGTTAAGCCCATGTTGCCATCAATCCACATACTTATGCATACTGCGATGCTGGGGAGCCCTGGGGCCACTGGAGCTCGAGACGCCCAGGCTATTAGCTGGAGTCGCGGGGACGCGATGTAAGATACTAAGATTTTTACTCTTCACGTTCATAAGCAGTGCACAAGTTCGACGGCCTTGTAGTCAAGAAACAAACGCATCTGATTCGTACCCCATCGGCCGTATGATTAATTGCCCCAAGTAAGTAATTTCTGTAAATATCTGCAGGGCGGTAGACCATGCAGACTAGCACCTCAAGCGGGTTCTGGTCGCCTTGACTTCCCGCAATTTAATTGGCAGCGACAGGTAATAATGAATCTTTTTTTTGCATCTTCACAACTTCGAATGTACACGATACGTAGAAGGCTCCTCGCCATATTTCGTTGGTGGTATGACGATATATGGCCTTGTATGGCGCGTCACATGGTCTAGTCGTTCCAAATATCATTACGAAGCGACTTTGGCGGGCTGTCAGCATGCCGAAGATCAACCCAGGTCCTGGAGATATCGACGAGAACAGACGGCTCCGCGTATTTCTCGTCCGGTTAGTAGCCTTCAGATTGTCAGGTCAGGTCGTGACGCCCTCTGTCTTGTAATCATGAGATACGGAGCCATTTGTGTACAGTGTAGCAGATGTAGCCATCAGGTGTCTCGGAAGTCGGTGGGTCCAAAAACCTTATGGTACAGAACATACATCGGCTTCGTGCGTTTACGCTCGTAGGCGATTTTCGGTGTTGCAACCAAGGGCGATCCGAGGCTCTCGGTGTTGTGCTAGACTTTGACTGACCACGCTGGTAGATCTCGAACGCATGATGGTTCTGTATCAGGTTGCTCAGACCCGCCTATCAGAAAAAGGTACTTGCACTTTGACGCATCAACTGGACCAAATTGGCGAATGCCTCGAAAAAGACACCGAGGCCCCGACCATGCGTTGACACCGCCCACATTTGTATGAGACGCAATGAAACAGGACCAAGACTTCTGACTTGACCAACACATAAATCAGGTGCCCGTGACGGAACTGATCAATGCAAATTGTCAACTGTAATGGGAACAAGGGAAAGCGAACCATGAGGTCCATAGTGATAAATTCAAGACGAGCGGACTGCAGCCAATATTAAGAATAAGTACCAGTTTTGTTGAATGAGTTCCTGGACACGATTTCGTGTTTACTTTTCAAAAAAAAAACAAGGCACAAAGTGGACGGCAAAGATATTCGTCACTAATGACGAGATTTGCCTCGAGGGTGGGCGGAATTCTGTTAAGAAACTGGCACAGCACGTAGGGAAGAGGTAAGCGTGGTGCCTTGTAGGCGGTGTGGCAGTGTGATCAGAAAGTCGGGACAGCCTCGATTCCGACGAGAAAATCCAAAGCACTGCCCTTGCTTCATGCCTTCGCGCGTCCACAGTATAATTGCCTTTCATTTTCTCGCTGGGAATGGTTTGCCTCCAAGTTCTCCATTCGATACCTCCAGTCTGCGTGTCGTGTCTAAGGCGGACTTGGCCGTGACTGGACTGCGTAACATCCATCACCAATCCTCGTCCCTTCGAATTCCTTATCCTCCCTCGAGTCCTTGGACAAAAATCTTGTCGATCTCTGACGCTCGGGCTGTGGCCGTGTCGCACGCCCAGTTATCGTTATATACAACCTCGCTTGCTTAATCCTCTCAGATGGCGGGCTCATACAATGCAAATAATCAGCAATGGGGCCAATACCAACCTCGGCTGCAGCTCGAACACGAATTCGACTTTTCTACGCTTCCACAGCCCCAGCAAGGCTTCACGGAGTCGTATCAGTTTAGTCCCGACGGCTTCCAGCGACAGTTTACTTCCTCTCCGCCCAGCCAGCCTGCGAACCTGCAAGGCTCACAGAGCCAGAGCAGGAACTCTTCCTACACCCGAGCCGGGCACAGTCCATCTGCGTCACTGGACGCCTCACAGGTTCATGGAATTTATGGGTCGACACAGACTCAACCTCAGCAAAACTTCGCTACTTTCAACTCCAATTCTTCCTTCCTGACGCCGGACCAGCGGCCGTACCACAACAACACTACGACATACAACTACCAGGCATCCGTATCCCCGACTCCCCTGACTGCGACAGGTCTGAGTGCGATAACTACCACTGCTGTTACTCCGGGCGCGTTTCAGTCCGCATCGGCCAAACCCGTCCCAGAGCCGTTTTCCGCGCCAAACCAGCCACAGTCAGCCACGCAGTCATACTATCTCCCTCGACCAAGCCCTCCACAAGGCCCACAGCCCAAAGTCAAACGGCAGCGGGTTCCAGAACCGGTAAATGACAGCAAGGACGAAGAAATGGAAGGAGAAGTGGAAGAAGAGGGTGGTGCTCGTGCCAAGCCGTACGTGATCGCTGTTAATGACCTGGCTGTCCATTAACCTTTGTCAAGACCCGGAGCTTGTGCGCGGTGTAAGAACCTCAAGGTCAGATGCGAGTTCAAGACCGATACAGATCCTTGCAAACGGTGCTTCAATGGTGGACATGATTGTGTTACTCCTGGCAGGAAAAAGCGTCGGACACCTCCGTAGGTATCTCGATCGATATCTGCGGTCAACCACTCATACACATTTCCAGGAAACGTGAACATCTCTTAAACCAAATACGGGAGCAGGCGGCACAGATTCAGAAACTCATGACGCAACTCGAAGAGACCAATGCCCGCCAATTACGTCCCCCAAATTCTGCTGCCACAGATACATTTCCCCTCACACCTTCATCCGGTCTTCATTCCCCTGTCCTTTCGCCGTCGTGTACGACCACATCGTACTTCGGTTCCGATGTTGCAATCTCCTCCACCAAGGTCGAGTCTGACGCAAACAAGGCCGTTGAAGACTGGATCGCCAAGGCGCGTGACAGCCTGGCCGAGTTCGACGGCTTCATTGGCATCGGTGGTGCAGGGATGCCGAAGAGCTATCTAGTCAAGGAAGACCTGGAAGACTCCAGCAGTGACGACGAGGTCGACAGCAGCGAAGATCCCAAGAGCGCCACAGAATACGAGATCGAAGTTCTGGATTCGGAAGGTGAAGATGTTACCCACCAGGGTCGGAGGACCAAGATGCGACAGCTTTCCACTGCCTCCAGCAACAGCACCAATGGCGCACGTTCTCCAAAAAAGAAGGATTCTGGTGGAAACGCAAAGTTGGTAACGTTGCCCAGTGAAGCAGTCCCGTTCGGCTTGATGGCGGACCTCAGCCTGAAGAAGAGCAAGGCTGAAAGTCCTGAAATCATGGATCAAGCACCTGCGCTGGGTGTCGCCAATGTCGATTTCTTTAGATCGAGTATGCGTTTGTTAATTGTGCACTTTCTTTCTGACTCTGACATTGCACAGGCCCCACTCCAGATCCAATGAGAAGCAGACCGCTTGGTAGTGCCCCCGCGGCACCCCATATTTTGACTAGAGGCCTTATAACGCCTCTGGAAGCCGAGAAATTATTCGACATGTTCGTCAAAAACTTCTTTCGGCCAGTGCCCGACATTGACATGCTTTTGACAGATATTTCCGACACATGAACCTTTCAGTATCCCTTTTAGACCCAGTTCTTTACGCGCCCCAGAACACTTGCTATAGAAGCCCGTTTTTATTTACGGTTGGTGAGTAATAGTCTACCTTGCCCTTGCTTTGTCGTTTTAAACCAATCTCCGCAGTGTGTGCTATTGCATCGAGATTCTATACAGAGCGTCCCGAGCTTTACGCTCAGGCTATGCATTATGCGCAACTCGCAGCAGGCACAGCGTTAATCAGCGGTCATAAATGTGTTGAGTTGTGCCAGGGTTATATCCTGATGTCGCTTTACCCGGTGCCTGCGAGACGATGGGAAGAAGAGCGAGGTTGGCTTTACCTCGGTCTAGCCATCAGGTATGTTTCGCAAAAATCGCAATGAAGGCAAATAATTGACCGTATTCTCGTCAGGATGGCGACAGACCTTAACCTTCACCTGCCCAATACAGCCAAACCGATCAATGAAAACCACGCTCGCGAGATGTTGAATCGAACCCGAGTTTGGCTCAATTGCTTCAATCTTGATCGGTCTACTGGATCGCAGTATGGCAAGGCCCCTACGATCAATAACAATGACTACATGGCGAACCATTCGGAGGACTGGTGGCATAGTTCCCCATACAACATGCAGAATTTCGATATCCACATCTGCGCCTATAATTCTGAGCTGAAGGTCATGGCCGCCTTCATGGCGAAGATTTACAGCGACCCAAGTCATCCAACGGGCCTTAACAAGGTTTGTTGCTTTCATCAGATCCGTCCGTCTTTGGTATTCATCTTTCCTTAGAATGTTGACTTTGAACGGGTTGCTTCTGAAACAGACGAGGAACTCAAACGGCTCGCCGATAAATGGCGGCTCGTTCTGGACCAAACTGACATGACGGATCCCCAGAACCGCTTTCGCACCGGTTTGCTAAAGTTGGCGTACAGTTACGCTCGGCTGGTCGCACTTTCTTTCGGTTTCCAGCACGCGTTTGGCAAAAGCCACACTGACGAAAACCCTTTCTTAATGCGGGTAAGTGATCTCCCCTTTTCGATCGAGCGTATCCACTCACATTGAACATCCTCAGTGTTTGGCCGCAGCGACTGATGTTGTCACTGCAATCGTGGAAGATGTCGGTAGACAAGATCAAAGTCGGTCCCCATTGTCCCCTATCAGTGCCTCAAACTGATCAGTGATCAGGAATCTACCTTCGCCATGGTCCAATAGCGCAGAGTGTTTTCGTGACGTTTGCTGCGTCAATGCTTGTAAAGGTCGGTGTCTATATTTTGCTATCGCTTCGGTCTAACCAGACCTCAGCTCTTGCAACCGAAATTTGCGTCCTACATATCTACTGACAAGCGGCAAGAAATTCGAGGACTCGTCAAAAACGTTATTGACCTCCTCGGATCCCCCGATGTATCAATCGACGATAAACACGGCCCCAACCTCTACGCCCGCTTCCTGAAGGGCCTTCTTGCGGCTCCTCTGGCGAAAGTTGAACACAACTCTCGCCAGCGGCGCCCTCCAAGGTCCAACTCGGGACAGCCCATGGACGGTGAAGGCGGCTCAACGCCCTCGAGTCACACGTCGCCCGAGACTGCTCACTCGCTGTCTCCCCCTCCACACAATGCAGCGTTGTCCTTTGATCGATTTGCGCCTCCGGTCGGCGCGGGCGTTGACCCTTTTATGCCTCTCGCTGTTGGGCCCTCGGACGTTTCCGGAAATGCCCTCGGTATTGATACTGACCCATCTGGTGTCGACTTTTTCCACCCGACACTACCTTACGATCACAACGATATGCAATCTCTGACAGGCTGGCAGGATGGTAAGTCTCAGTCGATATAGATTCCATGTTCGAAATCTCACACGCTTGGATAGGCTATAATAACTGGATGACGCAGTTCCAGAACTCCGATTATTCTATGAATACAGAGGGGATTTATGGCACATTCTAAGGCTCTATCTGACGTGTTTTTCTTGGTTGCTCTTCACCCTTGTATCTTCGTTTTTTTCAATCCCTATAATACTGTATTAAGCAACAACAATTTGTAATCTCATATGTATAAGCCTCAAGTGTATTACAACGGCATTACACATCCTAATGTTAAGTGGATTAGATAAGCACACGAGGCATGGTCAAAGCGCTTGATTTGACACAAGCTCTTTGACTTGTCATAGCCTAGCGTCCTTGGGCATGACTCTGAGAGCTTGACGCACACCAAGATCTCTGAGCACGTCCTCTGCTCCACCGAGAAGAGCGTCAAACGCCACTGTCCGATGATACTGCATTAAATAATTGATCAGCAAGCATATAATTGGACGAGGGGAGAAACGAACGTGTTCGATGAGTCGACCCATACCGGTACGCGTAATGCCCCGACCGCCGAATATCTAAAAGATTGAACCCATTAGATTTTCGTAAAAAGTTCAAGTTGTACATCAATTACCTGCACAGCGTCGGTCGCCGTCTCTTGTGCAGAGGAAGTGGAATACGCCTTCAAGAAGGCGATTTGCCTGAAAATCAGGAGGTCAGATATCAGAGCTCAGAGTAAATAGGATGCACGCACCCTGCCAGTTTTCCGGCCTGTTGCTTGTATGACTGCCATACAATAATTAGCTTCCATATGTTTGCAAACAAAATCGCATACCATGTTACACATCTGATACGTGATGTTCTCCAGCCAGTTTTGAGTGCCTGAGCAGTTACTTGATCAGTGTACGTGGTTGACACTGAAGAAAATCGATTTACTTTCAGCCCGCGAAATCATTGCTATAGTCCGCATCAGCATTGTATATATCATGGTGATATCTCAGATGGGAGATATGTACCTGCAAGTTTAGCACGGATGACGGCCAAGGAGTTCAGAGGCTTTCCGAACGCTTTTCGCTGTGCGGACCACCTTGAAAATGTTTCGATCAGAATGACGAATGCAAAAAGGTGTGAATATTCAGACTTCAAACATTCTTCCACTGGACTTCCCTGTTAGACAGCAGTGGGGAGCTAAAGTCGACCAGTGCTTACCGATACCTCTTTGACTCCGAGCGGAACCACAGCACATGACCCAGCGCTCGTGATTGAAGTTACTACAAGAAGTCAACAGTCAGGACTACCGTTCAATGTCGTTTCAGGTAAATGCATACCTTAGCATAACGAAGATGCCTCCACCCTCTTCACCGAGCGTATTTCCGACCGGGGCTCTTGCGTTATCAAACGTGATGTATGCCGTGCCGGCTGTCACGAATGAGTCAACGAGAACCAAACACAAGTGGAAGCACCAACCTGCTGGGGAGTAACTTGTCTTGATCGGCCGTGTCTCTACGCCGGGTCCTCGCTCAACAAGAATGACGGTAAATCCGTCCTATAGTAGACAGCCGTCAGGAAAGAGCAATGCGATCTGAATTTGGATTTACCTCGGTCTTGCAGCCCACAGTAAAATAATCACAGAAGCTGCTGAGTTGAATATCAAGGAACACGTGCCGAGGAAACGACTTACGTTCCATTCGTTATCCACTTCTTTGTGCCTGGACCATCCGGTGAGCAAAGAACGTCACAGCGAGAGAGAGAGGGGGACGCGAACCGTTGATGATCCACTCTTTGCCATCCTCGCTTTTGACAGCGGTGGTCTGGCAGCATATCGTGATTAGAGTGAAGAACTCCGACATCCCGAGGCGCATCTGACCTGGAGCCCCATCACATCCGAGCCGGCATGTGCTTCGGAAATTGCAAGACAGATGAACTTCTTGCCCTGAAGGACCTCAGGCACGACCCGCGCTTTAAGCTCGTCGCTTCCGAAATTCAAAACGGGGGGTAGACCGATGACCTTCCCCGCCAAGAGCCCTGCAAGTGAAAGTACTCGTTAGGGCCCCACAGAATGCAGCAGTCAATCCACCGACCGTCTCCGTATCCACGAGCACCGCATCTCGTAATTTCTTGCGTGAGGATGAGCTGACATGTGGGTCAAAAACGGCCATAAATCATTCTCTTTGAGCTGGTACCTCATGGAAGTAATCGAATTCCTCTGGCTTGACAAGTCCGTTCATGAGAGTAAGACCATTGAGATGCTTTCCAGGTCCCAGGCGCATGGCATGTATATTCAAGGCACTGGCGAGGACGATTAGATAGCAGTCCGTAGACAAGGGAACAGCCCATACGCCATTTTATCCACGACCTCCTGTGAGATTCTGGTGCCATCTTCTTCCTTGATCTAGAAGAGTTGGTGAGTCTGGAAGATATTTCTCAGTTTTCGCAGGTTACCTGAGCCTCAGGATAGATGACTTCATCCACAAACTTGCGCATTGCGACCTGGAACTTCCTGTGGTTCTACGACAGAGTAAATTTCAGTCAGATACCCGGCGGAGGAAGAACCACTGACCTCTGTATAATAAGGGCTGTGGAAGCCTTTCGCGAGCCACGACGGTTCGCCATAAGGTACTTCACTGAGAGCGCCGGGTACGGGGCCTTTGATAATGCTTGTTTCACCTTGGATTACACCAATCTGCAAGCGCTTGTATTGCGGTTTCTCCAGAACTTCAGCACGGTGAAGGCTGTAGAAAGCCTCTGTTGCGTCCTGGCCAGCTGGAGATTGCTTTAATGGGGTGGTTCTGTGGATGTTTGACTCGAATGATAGCCACTTACCAACTTCTTCATCGCTGAGCACAGAAACCCCCCCCGGATGAAGGTCCTGGAAGCGCGAGAGATCGTATACCTTGGCGTCTATGACCACCCACTGCAATGACCGTCAGATGGACGGCACCGCTCGGTGTTTTGAACCGACTCACTAGATCGCCAGGCTTGTTGTGCTGCCAGGGCGGGTGAGGTTATTGAAAGATGCTGATATACGCAAACAGACCTTGGAAACCTCTTCAAGGGAAAACTGCTTGGATGCCATTGCGGGGTTAGTAGAGGAGGTTCCAGTTATATCCTGCCCCGTAAAAATGCATGTGATATATATCTCCGGCCCGATGTGATTTCATCAAATTGATCGAGATTTTTTGCTCGCAGAAAATTACAGTATATTCATAGTTTGCTCGACCGTCCTGATGATATGCCTATTGCACCCTCCTTCTCCATTTCTTCAAGCTGAACATCGCTCAGTCCAAGCTCGGTCATAAGTACCTCGCGTGTGTGCTGCCCAGCTTGCAGAATGCCCTCAGGATGAATGGTTCGAATCGGAGCGAGCGCTGAGGATGAGACGCGTGGATGCGGCACTGGGAAAGGCGACGAGGAAGGATCCAACACCGCCGCTTCTTCTGGTGTTAGAACCGGAACGGCACACGCGTCGGTGCCTGGCCAAGTAGATGTGAAAACCGCAGTGCGTCCACACAATACGATCAACTAACCGTGAAACACGCTCGCCCAATGGTCCCGCCGATGAAGCGCGAATCCCTTGGTCAAATACTCTTTCAGTTTTGGCCATTGTTCTACATCGAACTGCACATCAACCGTTGGCGTCCAGCCATCAGCCGTATGGAGTTCACTGGACACCTCCTGCAGGAAGCCCTCCAGGAAAACTTCGAAGAAAGCCGGTTCGAGACATCCTACCGATATCCATCTGCCGTCTTTGCAGGTGTACACGTCGTAAAATGGGGCCCCTCCATCAAGGAGGCGGCCTCCGCGCTTTCCGCCGAACAAGGGGGATGATGGATTGAGCAGTCCCAAGAGAGGGAATGAGGAGAGATATCGCGTCCCTGAAACCTAGAAATGAAAGAGCGGTTGGCGTGTAGCGCTGATTGCGAACGACATACCATATCGGAGTCGACGACTTGTCCTCGACCGCTCTTTCCGCGCTCAATCAAGGCAAGGAGAATGCCAAGTGCGCACGTAAGGCCACCTCCTGCAAAGTCGGCGAGAAGATTCAATGGAAAGGCGGGTTTGTCAACAGAGCCAGGGAGCATCTTTCACAAGTTGAATACAACCCACGACGGCTCGGAGTCAATAGGGAAAATACACACAGCTAGAACTCCACTCAAGGCAAGATAGTTTATATCATGTCCTGGACTTCCAAGTCATTACATCAGCAGAAACTTGAAATTCAGCCTGTTCTAACGTACCCGCCATATCCTTGTGAGGGCCTGGTGACGGGTTCACATTAGGCGCATCAGACGCTAGGGTTTTTAAAATTACCTATCCTTGGAAAGCTGTGTTGGATTTTGTCAGCCACAGTGCGACGACGCAAGGAAACACGAAAAATCACCCAATCATCCTGGCATAAATCAATTTCTCATTCAGTCCGGGTGAGGCCCCGTTTCCCAAGAATATTTCGGGTCCGAGACCAAGCCGCTCCATTACGCCAGGTCGGAAAGGGTCAATCAAGATATCCGCCGAAGCTACCAGTCGCATCAATGCAGCCTTTCCACTTGGGATTTTCGGGTTTATTGCAGCGGATTTTTTGCCACGGCATAAGATATCGGACGAGTGCGCGGAGGGGCGGTCGATCCGAATGACTGAGGCACCATTGTCCGCTAGAATGAGTCCGGCAAAGGGGCCAGGAGCAAGACCTGCAAACTGGGGAAATGAGCAGGAGCAGATTTTCGTTTGACGGATAGATCACCTCAATGACCTTGAGGTCCGTAAGAGCCATGAAGTCGAGGAACGAAGTTTAACGAGTCGCGAACATGTAAGTCGCCGGCAATGTTGCAAGCCGGTCCGACATCCCCCTGACTCAGCTACCACGACAATCATTGAATATTGAATCATCTTGCCAGTGCACAAGCGAAGCATTCAGCACAAGCAACGAGCATCGAGCGAGGGATTCACTCAAGGAATATAAAGCATTATTCAATGGCCAACAGAAAATTCTCGAAGAGTACGGTCTCCCAGGTCACCTATCCCGGCGTCGAATTATATCATTCATCTTACTCGTACTCACCTAGCACAACAATCCAACGGACCTGGTCAGTCCAGTTGAATTGATTATTCAGACTGAGAACTTAATGAGATGCTTCGGTCCAGTGGGTCGTCATCGATTCGAAAGTATTTGATCTATCCTCTTTTGCTTCCGTGCACCCAGGCGGATTGGCCGTTTTGTTGGACCCAGAAATAGGTTGGAGCCTATCGTCTATGAATCCAATATAGCGATATCGATTAAATGTGTCGCTAGCTGGCCAAGACGCCACCGAATCCTTCTATGCTTTGCATCGCTCCGAAGTTCTCGACCGTTATCCACGTCTCCAAATTGGCGTACTCGAAGACGGAGAACAGGAAATAGAGCACCGGGCACTTGGTTCCCTCAGCTCCGTTCCATACGCGGAGCCTACATGGTTGTCGCAAGGATACAAAAGTCCATATTACAAAGACGTACGGATTTTCATCCCTCCGCTGCCGATCAGGCGACACATATTCCTTAGCATCATCGCCGCTTCCAAGCTGCATTTCGAAAATTTGTAAACGAGGCGGTTTTTCCGGATGCTCAGGCTCGCGAACTAGATGGTGGCAGACCATCTCAAGCGGTCTTTGATGAAATGGCGCGGCTGAACATTCTAGCCATGCGTGTTGGCCAGGGAAAGCATCTCGAAGGCCGCGTGTTGATGGATGGAATAATCAGTATTGAAGAGGTATTTCGGCTTCACGATGTTACTTTCTCTGTGCTGATATTTGATTTTTTAATAAGTTTGACGTGTTTCACGAACTCATTATAAACCAGTTTCGAATTATCCCTCTCTCTATTTAAGTTTCTTTACCGTTCATACGTCTAATAGGGAACTCGCAAGGCTTCATGCCCGTGGATACAACGATGGTATTGGTACGACTTTCATATCCACGCCTCTAGCATACATTGATAAAAATACACCATCCAGGGGGAGGAACCATTATAGGTACATACGATCAACGATATCGATATCATGACTCAACTTTAGGACCACAGGCTTACCACCTGTCATTAACTTTGGAGAACCTCCCTTACGTGACAGAGTCGTGGAGGACGCGTTGTCTGGGAAGAAACCAATCTGCCTTGCCGTCACAGAGGCGTTCGCAGGGAGCGACGTTCAAGGAATCAGATGCCGAGCCAAACAAATAGAAGGCGGATGGATAGTCAACGGCAGCAAGAAATGGATCACAAACGGCGCATGGGCACATTACTTCACCGTCGCCTGCAAAACGGACAATGGGGAAATCATAATCCTGGTCGTTGAACGAGGAGAAGGTGTCGTCACGAAACTCATCAAGACATCCTACTCAACAGCAGCCGGGACCGCTTTTGTCACATTCACTAACGTTCAAGTTCCGGTTGGCAACAGATTAGGTACAGGCCAGCCAGGGTTGAACATCATTCTGGCAAACTTCAATCACGAGCGGTAAGGTTCTACTGCGTAGTTGGAACTTTACCGACTTGCTGTTCTCTCAGATGGGTCATGACCTGTGCCAGTATCGCGTCTCAAAGACTGATTTTGGAAGAGTGCTTCAAGTCAATGCCCTATTACGTTTGTCCCGAATCACCATTGACCACATGGTCTCGCATTTTCCCAGATGGGTGTCCCAAAGGAAGGTCTTTGGGAAACCACTTAGTTCACAAGCCGTTGTTCGTGCGAAACTGGCGGCCATGACTTCGCGGGTTGAAAGCTGCCAAAATTGGCTCGAGGGCATAACGTTCCAGATGGCTCGAATGAATGTCAAGCAACAAGCACGATATCTCGCGGGGTCAGGTCTTTCTCTACAAATGCCTGCAAATTCTGAACCATTCACAAGTCACATCGCCTTTCTGAAAATGCATGCCTCCCGAACCGCGCAGGAAACAGCAGCTGATGCCGTTCAGGTCGGTGTCTTCTCATTCACCTGATTTCTGCCCACATTCCTGTCAGATCTTTGGAGGTCGTGGGATAACAAAAACAGGTGCAGTCGAATTACTCATAAATGCGGAAAGTTTCCGAGACTGAACAAAGTCCGTATAGGAATGGGGAGATTTATCGAACATGTTCGTCCATTATCTACCTCATCAGCCATCTATGTCTCATTCCCCTTTGACACCAGTATCATCGGACTCTGCTCATCGACGCGTAAGCATTCTCGTCTGACCATATGTACGACTCAGATCCATTGCTGTTCGCAGTGTCGGTGGCGGAGGTAAGTGACTCTTTCTGGCAGGCTTATCCTTGCTCATCGTCGGGTCAGCTGAAGACGTTCTGGGTGACCTCGGTGTAAGACAAGCGCTCCGAACCATGCCAGCAGTCCGCCTATAATATCGAGTCTCATTATTTACACCCTCCACGCACTAGTGCGATTAATATTACAAACGTGTCTTCAAGTACCCGATTGTCACTTGGTAGTATCAGTAGACAAGTTTCTAGTCCTCTCCGACTGTCGTAAGCTAGCTCCTATACCTGTGGTCGCCGCAATTGCCCCCAGTCGTGTTGTCGTCACGGGGAGTGGTCTCCAGCCAAAATATTCTAATACAATATTCTTGGCAAATATTTCACCAAATCCGAGCATGACACCGTTGACGAAAGGTAGAAGCAAGTTGATCGCCAAGGATGAAAACAGCGCTGTTACACGCGTCCGGGTCGAAAGGGAAGGGTCAAATATCGCTAGGGTTGCGGATTCTAGCGCCGGAGGAGGGTGTGGGTGTGGTGAGGGTGTATTCGTGCGATCGGGGAAGGACATCGACGGGAAGGACGAGGTGAGCGGAGACGAGACGTCTTCCCCATTTCTGTGATTCATCCCCAGTTTCTTGGGAGAATGTGATTTTTGAGCTGCTTGAACAGACTCCTTGGGAATAGTCTGGTGGAGGCGAGGTCAGAGAAGTGGAAAATGTTGGCAGCAACTTTATGTCCCCGTAACAGTGATTCCCCGGTAACCAGGTCGCGAGAATCAACCAGACTAGGAGAAGACGGTCTTGCGGCTTCCTCGGTGTTTCCGACGGATTCCCACCCATGATCGGATACTATTTCGCCGCCGCGACTGCCTACTGGGATGGCTGCTTGACGAAGAGCAGCCTCCTGCTTCTCTGCAGCACGTATAGCTTCCCATCGTGCGCGCTCCTTCTCGGCTTTCTGCCGTGCCTCAGCCGACTGAGCGCGCCATGTTTCCACATGGGATTCGTATTCCGATTGAGAAGTGTCTTGAGGGTCCGAGGATGACACGGAGCTCTCGTCTGGCAGTGTGGATGCAGATAGCGTGGACGGACTGGCAGTGGCTAATTGGGTGCTATGTTGGGGGTCCGGGTGGAGTGAAGGGGAAGATGCGAAAGCATGCGACAGTGCCGTCTAGCACGCAGTCAGAAAACTCAATGGAAAAGGAAGCAATCCTACCGCCAGTGGGTCTTCATCCTCGAGTGACATGGTCCAAGAATGATCACACCCTGTCACACCCACGCCGCCCGGCTTTGGCGGGCCGCTAAGTTGAACCGTGACTGTGTTCTGTAGCCAAGTTGGAATCCGATTCCGAGTCCGGATGGCGACACTCTCTGGCCGATATCTCTCGTTTGTGGCTAACTCTCCCCGGGGCGGCCATCTGCATCAGCTATATTCGATTGATTGACCCATGCTCAGTTGTTGCCGACTTGTCGGACCTGGTCTGAGTTCGACCCACAGGAGACTATATTTACTCGGGCGTGGGCTCGTTCGAGTGGTTTCGCTCCGGCGGTCTCGAAGATCCTTTTGCTGCATCTTACATGGCTCCATCTTTTCCCCCATCAAACGCGATTTAGCTGGTCAACTCTCAAGCTGCCGACGTCCGAGTCGACACCATAATCGTTTCCCATCAATCAGTGGAAGGGTAAGTATCACCAGCGGCTCGCTAACAGTTGCTTGGGTCATCGAGAAGAAGTGCTTGGGATGCACACTTTGTCTGGCACAAATATAGTAGTCCTCTAGTTTCCTTTGTGTCTTGTGATATCATGGAAGTCCCTGGAACTCTGCGCACTGGGTTGATTCACTGCGTATCCTCCGCTCTTGCTTGCCCGAAAGCTAATTCACTTCCGTCAAATAAGTCTCTGTTCCTCATGATCATAAATCCACGGACAAATGGCTTAACTCGGACTTGAGTTAGAAACACTATGGGTGGTCGGGCGATCTGATTGGTTCCCCAACCTTCCTTGTTTTTGATCTGGTAATTTTTTCCCTACGGTCATGACACAATCCAAGGCCGTGAATTCTTTTCGCTGATGCTATTCACTGTTGCAGGTGGTGTTCGATCGGTTTCTAGTCGTCTTAGCCGGTACATCTCGGTGGTCGAGAACATCTTCTAACAACCATCATAACCGGCTAGTGGTGACTGTCCGTGGGTAATAAATAATGCGAGCTCTTACTTACAAGTGTAGTTTCTGGAGATGTGGCGTTCTTCTAGTAACCAATCGTCAGGCTCTTGCTCCTCAACTGAAGAACATCAGACCTCCTTACGTTCCACGAGTATATCCATACAAAGCAATGTTGTTCCAGATCGACACTCGAGCAATGCCTTTCCGATTGCTAGCTAGGTTAGTCATTGAAGTGATCTCCCTGCCAAGTTCCTCACAGCGTTTGTGTCACAAACTCGTGGCCTTGTCGTGGCCGAACTGGACGGCAGTCGCCCACCGTCCCGGGTTCAGTCAGGCCGCGGGACCAGGTGCCTGTATCCGCACATATTTGGGCAATGCCTCGATGCTCCTTTGGCTGCTTCTCGGATGCAGATAACGAGACTTTCCAGGGCGCTCTGGGAGAAGATCTTCACCAAACGAGCGACTCGTGACATGCTTACCACTCAACCTTACTCCATTCCAATTCGAAAAGTATAAGTACGCAGTAGGATAAGTAGACTCTTCATTTGATTCCTCACCCCTCAATCCAGTTCCAGGTATGATATCCGTCTACCGCCATCGTGCTATGTTTGACGCATAAACCAGATAATGTGCCAACAAGAACTGTGATAGTTTATGATCGCCGAATCGATGAGTTTCTAATCCGTTATTATGCCTTTTAGCTTCGGAAACCTCATCAAGGTTGTGGTGTGAGTTGGGCCGCGTACACCGTATTCATGTTCCTGACTGATTGCGTCGAAGTGTTTCGATGTCATATATCCTGGCCAGAGATACGATTGTGGGCAACCTGACTGCGGTCTAAGGTGCCAGCGGCTTGTCTCTGAGTATCCTCAGAATAGACTCACTACT
>JARGXW010001356.1:0-24278 GCA_029204085.1 Mycena sp. CBHHK59/15
CTTGAGTCATCGATCGAGTCTCCATATACTTGGCATGCGTGCGGACGTGTACAGCCACCTACCGCCTTTTGATCCGCACTGTTGACTATTGTTGTTCCGTGACGTATGTTCCTCGCTTTGACCACCTTCGAAGTCTTGCGGTTAGTGCCGCTCTCGGTAACATTATATTTCGGTCTCCCAACCAAACTTTCACAGTGTATCTGAGTCTCTGATTGCTTTGTTATTTCCCTGATATATCGAGCATCGGGATTAAACGAATCCCTCACCAAGTGGTGAGGGAGTCCGAATCCCTCACTGTCTGTTCCAGCAAATTAAGTCACTATCTAGACCAGTCAGGAAATAATTTGGCCTTGCAATTATTCTTGCACGAACGCCCGCCTGCGCTTCTCGATAGACTAGAGCAAGTTGCGGGTCCCCAGTAGCCTCGATGTTACGCCGCGCGCGCTACCGAATTTCTGAGAAGTAGGGGAAAGATAGAAGGCGACGATCCAAACGCAAGCCGCCGGCAGTTGGACTTCTTCAGGCACTTGCCAAGCTCGTGTTAGGATCACTTCAACCTCGAAGTTAATCAACGATCCAAGCAACGCAACGATCGCGAATGTTCAATGAGCATTCGAGATGGCCACTTCTCCATAAAAGTATGTATGTTCGACGCTCTTTAAATTTGGTCACCTCATATTGGGGACTTGGGCTGTGCCATACCTGCGACTAAAATAACAGCGGAGCTGATCTGCGGCCTCCCTTGGTAACGGCACCACTGTTGGTCAGGAAACCAGATAGAACCCATGATGATCCAATTTTGCACTTGCAATTGTCGTGCGCAGTCCATCTGTCGTCGAGCTGAGGGATGAAATAGCAGTTGTGTTGAAGGCGCATAGAATGTGAATTGACATCACTTGAAGCAAAGGATATAGTTTTGTTCGATATTTTGAGTTTATTTATTCAAACCTGAAGCACGTCTGCACAGACTTACTTAGGCGCACGCTCCATGCACTGACACCACCTACGTAAACCTCAGGGTAGACTAATTCCGGTTTCACGAGCCAACCCCCCCTACCCCCCCCCCCCCCCCCCCCAAAAAAAAAAAAAAAAATCGGAAATAGTGGTTTGGGGCGCTGGGAGCAACACAACATCGTCACAGAGCAACCGGCCCCAATACGCCAGTTGCGACGAAATCGCCGGGCGCTGTTTGAATTTTCTCTAGAGCCTTTTGGCCACTGTATCCGGGTTGCATCCTCGTATACACGTAGTAGCCTCGAATTTACCTACCTATGTGCTTAGGTCAAGTGCGCATATCAATGGCGATTCTTTCCGCCTGGCGCGGGGCTTCGTTCGACTGCAAAAGTGTGAAATTTGTGTAAAGAACAATATCCAATGATCTTCAGTCTTTGTGACGGTGGCCGCCGTGCTCTAGCCGAACATTAAGATCGAGGAAGAAAAAAAATGCTTGAGCGCCAAATTGGCTTAAAAATATATCCCCATGCCGTTTCGAAAATAAAATTTGAACAGCCGGAGACTACAAGAAGGAAAATCAAGTAAAAGGCGGAATGTCTTTCTGTGCGTTCCTGAACGTGTCTGGAGAAGGATCTCCCCCACTACCACGTGTAAATACCCTTCCAGAAAGTGTTATTGCACTCACGTGGAATGCACATGGGTCCTCCGTCGACCGGGCGCTTTGACGCAACTGACGGCCGAGTCCCTGGATTGACCGTATAAAAAATTATCATGGACATCAAGTCGCCGAAGCAGATCAGTGAAACTTGAAGAGAAGGCATGTCATTGACGCACACATCTTCTTGCGCCGTTCCTGTTTCGTGTTCCGGAAATCAGAGTGTTAGTGAGGCTGACACAAGATGCACAGTCAGGCCATTCTATTCTTGTTCTATTCTATTCAACTTCGTTTTGCAAGTCCGTGGAGACGTTTGACCAGAGGAAACGCATGGAGATGATATCCCAAAAAGGCAATTCTTGCCGAACCTCCGCCCTTGGTGCACATGCTCCTGTGGCCCCGACGCCAGGATGGATAGATGTCCCGCGAGCAGACGTCAGTCAGCTCTGCGTTCTCTTCCACATGTCCTTTGCATGTTCTGTAGGAAAATCCTAGGCCCGGTTTATCTCACCAAAGGCCTGTTCCCGAAGGAGGTGAATTTGTCGGGATTCAAAATCGCTGATTTTGGGCGAATTTGTCGGGATTGGAACAGGCCTAGAGACTAAATCGGACCAAATTTGTCAAGATTCACAAAAGATTTGCCCCGCATGGGCTATTTTCGAAAAATTTCTCCCGCTGCCGCGATCTTGTCGGGATTTGGACCAGGCCTGAGCTCAATTTTGGCCCAAAATGTCGGGATTTGGCACAGGCCAAACACAATTTTTTCCCAAAGTTTGTCGGGATTGGGGTTAGGCATTTGGACTGATAAACCGGGGTCCTAAAATCCTCCGCCTTCCGTTCAATTTCCAATTCATCTGTTGGCACCTGACAGCCGCACCAAGTTCGCTGACATCGCCATTTGGATCCGTCGGAAAGCTTCTAATAGGCGCATCTGACTGATATGCTCCCTACTGATGCGCCTTCACTGGCATCATGATAGCTCTCTGGGCCAAGACCCGTCTTTCTGCGCTGTGTGCCTTTTTCTCCTGATCTTGACGACTCTATCAAGCTTCTCTGATTATGATTTGACTTTCCATCTGAATACAGACAGGCTGCCAGTGTCTGCCAGTCACTGCACCGCCCAGAAACATCGAGCCTTAGGCCTTCAATGAAGACATGTCCACACTGTCGGTGACTTGAACTGACTCTTGGGCGACCTAACGACGACCACCTACTTCTCAGAGAGGTATTGATGCGTATTTTCGTCCTTGTAGATCCTTATCCGAGGAGTGATAGAAGATCACCGCAAGCAACAATCGAAGTTGTACCAACTTGGATGTCCTCTGGCGAATCGATTTTGCGCATCACCAAACCGTCCGGATGGATAGTTAGCCCATTGGAGCTTCCATCTGCGCATCGTTGCGCTCGTGTTGCGCCCATGCTTCGACTCATGCGGTGAGCTCGTGCGTACTGACATCATCGGCCCGCTGATGCGCGTCGCAGCCGTATTTGGACGCTAACTGACCCCAATCAGGAATTTGCCGCCATGTGGAAGCCGAATGGGAACACATAAGCGTCGGCTGATCGACTCCCGGGCGCGCCTGATCCGAGACAGCCGAGCCAGCTCGTCTGCATCAACCTGCAAACCAGCCCAGATGCGATCGGGCGATGCCGCTTATGTGCTGGTGATTGATCGATATTGATCTCTTGCATTTGATTCAGAGGCTGCGTTGATGCGACAACCCAATCTTCTTTGCGCCCTTGGCTGTGGCTATATAACACGCGTCAGCTGGCCTCTGGTTTCTCGGCTTTCTATCACTTTTGGATCCCTCCCTCAGTTTGTAACTGGGCTCGTACCGCAGCACCTTTGTATCGATATAATGTCCGCACAACCGACCGGGCCTGTCTCTATTCCGGTCCCACCCAACATCGGGTCCATGTTCGTCGCGTTCTGTTTTCTTTTCGCGCCGCGTACTGATCAGTCACTCTATTCAGTGTTGCATCGCAACTCATCGGTTCCCTGTTGAATTATTTTCTGTACGGCGTGTTAGCTGTACAAGTCTGTACGTCGTTTCCCGCACAAACGAAACGGCACTGTTTAACCCTAATTTCTATAAGATGTGTACAGATTGTCTTTTCCAAATGACAAGGCGTCAATCAAGTGGATGGGTAAGGATTGCGTCTACTACGCTCCCCGTACTGCGCTCACTCATCTGTCCTCAGTCTACATTATCTTCTTATTGGAGACGGTCATGACCGCGCTGAATGGCGTGGACATGTTCAATTGGTTCGCCAAAGGGTTCGGGGACGTCCTCGAGTTGGCAAAGCCGGGCATCTCCCCCGCCTATACGCCACTGTTCGGCGGCGTCATGGCGTTGGTCGTCCAATGGTTCTTCTGCTACCGGATATACATCATCAAGCGGTCTTCGCTGTATTTCTGCATTTTCATTGCCTTGGTGAGTCAATGTCTGCAGAAATTTCTCCCGTCCTGGTTTAATTTGTGTCTCCTAGATCTCACTCCTGCAAGCGGCTGGAGGTATCGGTGGAGGTATCTCCTCGTACCTCGCTGCAAATGAAGTGCACGACCACAACCGGATCATCTTCGTATACGTACGTTTACATTTCTTTCTGTCGGTCTGCAATAGGTTCAAACCTCGACTTGATAGATGTGGCTTATCGGCGACGCTGTCGCAGATATCTTGATCGCTTTCACCATGACATTCCTGGTACGTCTCTATCCTCGCCAATCATCGGGCTGACACTAAATGAGTCGTTCGCAGTTAATGAGCGCGAGTCGGCAGCAGCACAAGCAAACCAACGACATCGTCAAGCGCATTGTGCGTCTGACGATCGAGACCAACGCTCTGTCGACGATCGTCGCCGTTCTATCCCTCATCCTCTTCTACGGCACACCCAACACAACCTACTTCATCTGCCCCACCATGGTCCTCGCCAAGTTGTGCGTTTCACTCTCTCTTCTACTTCCGCGGGAATATTTTTCACTGACATCCGATCTGTCTCGCCTGTAGGTATGCCAACACCCTCCTCGTGACATTCAACAACCGTGCGTTCATCCACAACAGCGGCACGACGGCCCACTCTGCTTCCGTGAACGACTCCTATGCTTCGCGGAGTCGCATGGGCAACCGGAAGAGCCTCCCGTTCTCCGCCGGCTTGGGGCTGGGCAGCAGCAGCGACACCGATACCTACACCGGGGGCACCTACAGCGGCAAGGTCACCGTCACCACGCACTCCGTCGTCGACAACATGGGCGACTCGTACAACCTGAATTCCATGCACGACGCACAAAAGCGACTCCCAATCTGAGTACACACACGCTCCCTCATCTGGATTGCACGATCTATCATTCGCTATTTATCTTCACCATCTTACTAGTATCGTTGTGCCGCCATTGTCGCGCGCACACGACCACCATACATACCACGCTCCTGTACACTATACCTCTGTATATGCAAGTATTTAAATACAGCCCCACGCCTGTATGTACCTGTAAGTAATGGTCTCGGTCTCTCACCCACTCCTCGTCTTGGGTTATTGTATCTAGAAATGGGACTTTGGCGGTATCCAGTATCCAGACAGCACGGTTATCGCATGTGCATCAAGAGCCGCAGAAAGGTGCGATTTTGGAGGCCTGTTTGAGCCTCCCGCAAAAGACCATTTTCTTGCGAATCAACGAATTTGGTGCAGGAGAAACGATTGCAGTTTTTACCCCCAAAGCCTGGTCCGACATAGAGCAAAACAGCCTCCGAAACCCCAAATTTCCTAGCGTAAATCAGCCAAGGCGGACCGACACTAAAGGGAGTGACCGAGGGCCAAGCTCACGTCGGTAAAGTCGGTGATCGGATGATCTTCGATCATTTTTCGACTGCCGAAGCCCGAGAGCCTCGGGATCATATCTGATGTGTGAGGAGCTGTTTTATCCCAATGGTGTCGCCTTGCCTCCTCACACTCACTCAGTACTCAGGAGTTTGAAACGAGTCATAACTACCCACAACACCCAAATGTATTAGAAAAAAAAGGGAGCCACAGTCTAGATACACGTAGCATACATTTCCAACGTTTAACCGCAAGCGCCATTTACATATATCTGATCCCAGGCCGCCGTTGATACCGCCTTGATGCCGCAAGATCTCCAAGGGAGCAGGGGAGCGTACGTTTATGTGCTATGGCTTATGTGCTACGGCAGACCCGACGTCCACGAGACTGCTACCGCAGGCGCGCCACGCGCAGCGGGAGCTTTGGCCCATCAGCCGTCATGGGGACGAGCGTGATGGCGAACGTCCGCTGCACCTCGTCCTTCTCGGGGAGCGCGAATGCGAACTTGCGCACGAGCTCGGAGATAATTATCTGCATCTCCGCCAGCCTGTGGGTACCCAATTATGAGCTGGGGTGTGTCGCGTGCGCGATGAGTGGGGGGGGGCTTACGAGAAACGCCATCTGTGGAGATCGCGGGTGGAGTCAGTCAAGCAGGGTGCGGGAATTTAACGACGAGCGCACCCTATGCACGTGCGGCTGCCGCCGAGGAAAGCTAGCCTGGATGGAGATGAGAACGGAGTAGCGCTTATGCTGAGGCTGAGAGGACACGAACAGGTTGGAGTAGGGACCCATAGAAGCCCCGGACGCCGGTATCCTGCCGTCGAGCCATCGCGAGGGCTTGAACTCCTCGGCGTCGTCGCCCCACAAGGAGCGTAACCTGCGGGGGGGGGGGGGGGGGGGGGGTAGGAGTGAGGCCAAGAACGACACCCATGCGAGCAGCGAGCAACATACCTGTGATAAGAAGAAATGGCGATGACGAGATGTTGCCCTTTTGTCACTGGGATTTCGGTAATGATTTTTCCGGACAAGGTAGTGATGGGCTCAGAGAGCGGCAGCACGCTGTCCTTGGCGACGACGCGCTCCGTCTGGGGGACTGTGCTGTACAGTCGCAGAATCTCCTACGCGGGACGTCAGGATGAGGCTTTGACTCATTCGTCGACCACGCGCACCTTGATGAGGGCATTCAATATCGGCAGGCGGTCGTAGTCGACCGTGTCCTCCGGTCCCATCTCGTTCAGCTCCTCGCGCAGCTTCTCCTGCAGGTCAGGGTTCTTTGCGAGCTCATACAACGACCAAGCCACCGTGTTCGCCTGCGGGGATCCTGCTTCTTAGCCAGAAACCAGGTCTCAGGCGAAGCTCACTGACGGTGGTGTCCTCTCCGGCAACTGTGATAGTCCCGAACTGATCTTGGATCTCCTCAAAGGACATTTTGCTCGTTGACTGCGCATTGCAGTCGACTGAAGTGCGCATTCTATGAGCGCACCAAACGGGAGAAGATATGAACGAACCAAGCACGCTGATCAAGTCCTTCTCCGGCTCCACGCCTAGCTCCAGCGCATCCGTCTTGTCCTTGATGAGCGTCTTCGCCAGGCTGCCGATCGCGGCCCGGAATTCGAGCAGTTTCTGCAGTGCCGGCGGCGGGAAGTGCAGGAGCACATCCATGACGCGTTTGGGGATGTACGGCAGGATGCCGTCGAGCACAATCGAGGATTTTGAGCGGTCAGCGGCGATCACTCTGCGAGTAAATTAGAATAGGTCTCGATGCAATTGGGATACGCACACGAGATTCTTGTACCGCTGCGCGAAATCTTTGTCGGCTTGGAAGTTGTAGCCGACGACGCCTGCTCTGGTCAGCGTGAACGGACAGCGGAGTGGATCGGTTTACCTTCGCCGACGGCTTGCAGGGTAGTATCATGCAGAGTGGGGTATATATCTAGGACGTCGTTGGGGCCTTGAGCATCGCAGAGTCCCTCCCACCGCTCTGAAACCTGTTCGGACGGTCATGGAAGAGCAGGCGCAGGATCAAAGGAATAGATACCTCGTGTGCGGCTTTTCTGAGAGTGGGACTCAGAGCGCGTATGCTCGCGGCTGAAAAGGCGGGGTTCATCACGGCGCGGATCCGGCGGTGGATGTCGCCTGAACGCGAATTATGAACAAGAACATGGTTCAGGCCAATAGGTACGCACCTTCAACATACAACAGACTCCCTTGCCCCAGCCCCGTCAAATTGACGATCTGCTGCTGCGGGGATTTTATGTAGGTGCTCGGGTGTGAGAGGATATATTTCAGTGTCGTGGGATCCGAAATCATGAGTCGGTTCTCCTGCGACGGCATTCAGGACAATAGAACAACCAGAACTGGCACCGACTAACGCCAAAGCAACCCTTGGTGCGATAAAGGGACCGTATCTCTTCTGCCATTGGAACTCGAACACGCCATACGGGACCTCGAGGATAAGTTCTATCAGGTTGCCTGCAGCGTACCATGAGCATGCCGCTGGCGCCCAAATGGCGTCACTCGCCGAAAAGCCACGACGGCGAGGGCGGGCCTGGGATGTCCTTGATCACGTCGCGCGGACGGCGAATTCTGGCAATCACCACGGCGAGAAAGACCGCCCCCAAGGCGAGCGCCGTGTTTTGCACGGTCATAGATACGAACATGACGCCAGCCATGGCTTACCAGTCGCATCACCTTGCAATCATTCAGTGAGTTTGGTTTGGTTTGAGGGGGACAATTTCAAATTCCTTTACCTCCGTGACGCCCCATCCCGACATCTAAAAGGCGCGCAAGATCAATCATGGCTGTCATCAGTGGCACACGTTTGACGCTAAGGTGGCCAACAGCTTGCCTATTGGAGTCCTGACGTCGGTGAGCTGGCAGAGAGACTCAAAATAGACTCGGAGGATAGCATATGTGCGAATTTTCTGCCCAGTCTGACCAATTGAAGGATTCGGCCAACACGGAGAGATCAAGCTCAAGATTCGTGTTTGAATTGGTTTGTCACGGACCGAACTTCACGTGCATATTCGCCAGAAGGGCATTGGTTTATGCCGCCATCGCTAGGGATGGGTGGATCGACCCAAAGTACATGTGTAAAAAATCAAATCTTTTGAATGAGTTGAACAGGAGAGACACAAGAAACCATTGAACTATCGGCCCGTTTGCAGTTCTGAATCTGTAAGAAACAGTGTTCAATCAACGTTCGTCACGTCTACAGCAGACTTTGGATGACCACCGGCGAGTGGACTCGGACGAAGGGCAAGGAGAATGTTGCGCTAACCTCCAGCTTGCCTCCAGCCATTCAACCTGTCACCATATCCCAACCATATCCCCAGGTTTCCGATCTTGATCACTGGGAGAAACGGGAGGAAGAGGCTTAATTACTGGTGCAGCCGCAAGTACGGGCAGACGGCCGTATTATGGATGGCAAACGCTGCAGCATATCAGAGACAGGTCAAGAAGTGTTGACAGTATGGTAAGTACGGGTATCGTTGTGTATGGCTCCGGTGCATGTTTCCTGGCCAATACAAGGTTACATATATGCAGTCCTGGCGCGTCGGGGATACGCGTCCCTCCGAACTGAAGCGCTCAAAAGACTTCTGCGCCAGCTCAACACAATCATGGACTTCACTCAAGCTCTGCAGGTTGCATTGAAGAAGAGAACACCAGTAGCTATATAACACAGAGACAGTACATTTTTTTCGGTTTACGACAGCATAAGTAACACCAGAATTGCATTTGGGATTTCGATTGAGACTGAAAGAGAGCGACAGAAATTGACGAAAGCAGGACAAGAACCAGGCTGTGCGCTATTCAGGACTCTGCGATTTTAGGGTAGGAAATGGAGGTGAAGACGTACCGGAAGAAAGGTGGGCTGTTTACCACATGGAGGCGGAGCCTATGGGAAGGTTGGTATCAAGGAAGAAGGAAGAGGGGAAGGGAAGAAAAACAAACCGCTGTTGTCGTACCCGCCGTTCCCGCCACTGTTGTACCCGCCGTTCCCGCCACCGTTGTACCCGCCCCCACCGCCGCCGTACCCGCCTCCCCCGCCACCGCCACCATAGCCGCCTCCTCCACCGCCGCCGCCGTAGCCTCCTGTAATGGGCACGTCAGCGTCAGCTAAGGTCTTAAAGAGCAAGAATAGATGTATAGAGTGAAGAAATGTACGGAGCAAGAAGAACGTCGCGCTCGGATAAAATGCAAGACATGCACAGAGCGCGCAGAATAAACCCAATCCAACGAGAAAAAATATAAAGAGAGTTGGAAAGAGAAGAAAACACGCACCACCGCCACCTCCACCGCGCTCGCCGGCGATGTTGACTTTGATGCGGCGCCCGTCGAGCTCCGAGTCGTGCATCGCGCTAATCGCGGCCTCGGCCTCGTGGGCGGAGCTGTACGTCACGAACCCGAAGCCGCGCGCGCGGCCCGTCTCGCGGTCTTTCATGCAGATGCTCTGCAGGGGGTCAGTGGGTCAGGATGGGCGGGGAGTGAAGGAAGGTGGGATGGGTGAGGATGGTGAAGGGAGGGGAGGCGGAGGACAGGCAGACAATGATAGGGAGGGAAGGAGGCAGGAGGACGTACATCGGTGACTTGGCCGTGGCGCGAGAAAGCCTGCGGTGGGAAATGCCATCAGACCAAGAGAAATATGAACAGATTACGAGACAACGTACTTCGCGGAGCGTGTCGTCCGTCGTGTTCCAGCTCAAATTCCTGCCGGACAGTGTTAGCGACGTTGTTTCCGAGTGAATAAAGGAGGAAACACGAGAAAGAGGAAGGAGACTCACCCAACATACAACTTGGACATAACTGCGATACCCGATACACGAACGAGTGACAAAAACCTAAACCTAACCGGACAGAGACTCAGACAAGTGGGTGGTGGCAGGAAGGAGAGGAGAGGGAGGGCGAATCCTACGCCCTTGCGAGGAATTTATACCGCAATTGAAAATTCGCACTCCGCAGACAGAGACGCGACGTTGCCTTCTCAAGGTTCTCCTGCCTACTGCTGATTGGCGTTCCGGGGATTAGGACGTAATATCACGTACAGCGGTGCAGGGTCCTTGTGCGGAGGTGGGAATACGCGCACCTGGGAGAAACAGGGGAGAAAAGAAAAAATGTGCGAGGCGGAAAGAGGGAGGTTCCATTGTGACTAACGTGGAGCGTTCAACTTCTTGTTCCAGAAAAGGAAGTTCGAATTCCTGTGGCGGGGACACGTGAATGGAAAGAAGACCGCTGCCGCTCAGGGTGTCGCAATATGCCAGTGCCATCGATTCTAATCGATTAATTGCCACGGCAAAAATAAGACGCTCACTTCATCACAAATTTATTTTGGGAGCTTGATTTGAATAGCTAGGTTTGCTAAGTAGCTTGAGCTTGAAAGCTTGAACTTGAAATGGATATACGTGGCCGGTCAACAACTTGAACTTGAAGAAAAAGGCGGACGCAGCAAATCGGTTTCAGGGTACACACAAGCCGAACAGAACCAGATCGACGATGGCAGTCACGATAGCAATTCAGTTATTCAAACAAACGGGTCAGGAGATACGGTTACGACGACTCGGAAGCTACTTGGGTTGATACAGACTGGGCTTTTCACCAGCCCCTGCCTACAACACATGAATATCGTCAGCCAGCCGGGCATAACAGAAAGGTAGTAGATATACGGACCCTGATTGTCGTACCCGCCTCCGCCACGGTAACCACCGCCTCCATAGCCACCTGTCCGCAATTTAAGAAATCTACCGTTCAGCAAGAAGAGAAGGGGCACAAACCCCCGCCACCGCCCGACGGCTTCGTGTTCGCCATGTTGACACGCACGCGGCGCCCGTCGAGGTCCTGTTCGTTCATCTGTTCGATCGCGGCCTGAGCCTCCGCCTCGCTGCTGTACGTGACGAAGCCGAAGCCGCGCGAGCGGCCCGTCTCGCGGTCTTTCATGACGAGGGACTGTTGGAAAAAATCAGGACGTCAGGAGATGAGCACGGAAAGTAGTTGGAATGTGGACGTCGGTGATTTGCCCGAATTCGCTGAACGCCTGGAGAGTGTCCTCAGAAAGGCGGTAGAGCACGGCGTGCCGCGCGGGACCTACCTGGAGGAGTCTATCATCGTCCACGCTAAAACTCAAATTGCTAGAAATAAATAAGATGAATGAGTACAGTGGGACATCAACGTATGAAAACACTTGCCCGATGTACAACTTGGACATCGTCGAACAAAAAGTAACAGGTCAAAGTGCGGGAGACTATGGCAGAGGCAGAAGGCGGACACCGAACAGAGGTGGTGGGTTGGGAACATGCACCAACGGAGACACGGCCTTTTTATCATGTTCGGAATTCCTCGCAGACGGTGCCGGAGCGCAGGTCTCGCAATGGAATGGTGGATACCGTTTTGGAAGGCAGAAAGTAGAAAAGCAGGACGGCGATCACGGTCGATGCCTTGAGGCAGTGTGGCGGAGAGTATGATTGGCACATTCAATGAATGCCGAGATGGTCAGTGTTCGATCCACTTGTCGTTTGGGAACCAAAGTAGCATGTCTGGTTGAATAGACCAGGTGGGCGGCCGAGAAGTCGTGTGTGTTCCGTAATCCATCCATTGAGTCAGACAATTTTAATTTGCGGCGTGAGCCGCATACGCATATTTCCTTTCCTGCGTGAAACTTCTGGCTAGAACAGTCTGAGAAGGAGTTCAAAATAACCGGAGCGACTCAGTGGGAGGGAGAAACTAGTATTCTGGGCCATGGGTGGCAGATTTGGCCGGCATACACGCAGTTCACATCATCTCCAGGTAGCAGGTTGAATGAAGCTTGAAGCACAGGACGACTCGAACTTGTGAAGAGGGAAAACGCGAGTGGCTGTGCTTCGGTGTTTGCCGGCTGACTGAACTTCTGCTTGTCAACAACTTGACTCTAGGAACTGGCAGAGGCGTGAAAATGCTTTAAGAGTCCAATCGATCTCGGGCTCAGTCTGTGCGGCTTCTCAGAAATCCACAGTCGACTTTCTTTACTCCTAGTAGTTCTTGCTGCTATTCTCGCCTGACAAATTCCGCAGGCCAAAATTCTGGCGCCTGAATTCAACGAATATGTGTGGCGTTTTTTCAGTTTGTGAAGCGCTCGACAAACTTACGATGTGATATCACAGAGATTCCCGTCAAGGCGGGGCAGGTACGCCCATACCTTTCCTATTCCTCCTCCTTTATCGCTTTTTCTTACCATACAGGTCGTCCAAATCCCCCTCTCAGTCTTAAACACGAATCCCATGATCTGGGGCGCCGATGCATACGAGTTCAAGCCAGAACGTTCCCTCACACCAGGTGGCATACCCAGGGCCGACACACTCCCGCACGGGCCATACAGCACCCTCGCGACGTTCATCGACGGACCGCGGGTGTGCACTGGGTGGAGACCTGGTGCGTGCATCGTCACTGTTGATTCCTCTTTACGCTCAGCGGCACTGACTTGGCTCAACGCAGCCGTGATGGAATTCAAAATCATGGTTGCACTCCTCATCTGCGATCTCGTATTCGGGGCCACCAATGCGAAGATCGAGGAGTGTATTTCAGGGACGGTACAGGTGTTTTGTGAGGGCAAGGGTGCATATATGCCTCTGAAGATTACCTTGGTAGCGTAGTTTTTGCGTGCTTGATTGAGCCTTGCAATTGGTGCTTGTCTTGAATCGCGATTATTTACACGATCCTATAATAGGTAGCCCAACTTCGTATTTGTCAAGTTTACACATAGGTATGAAGCAACGACCTTATTATAATAACGAGCACCAGACGGTATCTGCATTAGAATAACATGGAATTGTCATGATATTGATCTTACACAAGATGTTGGCCGCCAAACAAATGCTGGTTCTAAAGAGCTCTGGTATCGCAAGAGAAAGTACTGGAATGTCATGTAAGTATAGTGGAATGATTACAATAAACCGGTGAAAAGGAAGCAAGAAAAGATTGCACTCAGTCAAGCCAGGGGTGCCACTTCCAAATCCCATGCGATTGACCGTAACATCTCCAACTCATCGTCGTAGCGGTCAATCACCCCTTTCACAGATTGGACCCACTCCTCAATACCGACCGTTGGATCACGGCAGTCACTCACTTCGACTGCAATGCTAGTGTACTCCATGTAGACAGGATACCACCCAGCTGTATCCCAATCAATAAGCCAGAGCAAGCCTTGGGGGTCCATGATGAAGTTGCGAGGTGCGATGTCACCATGAATAAAGACCAATGGGTGTTTGCTGGTGAATGGCAGCGAGGTGGCAGGTCACCTGCTAAAGCGTCCGCAAACCTCGCGCTTGTGATTGAGCCACTCCACCAACGCAGTATAAGATTGCAGGGTATCGATATCATATTATAACTGGTGAACCAGCGGCCTCGCCAATCAGAAAGCGGATTCACTGGTCCAGGACGCGATGATACTGGCTTCAATGCCTGGAGGCAACAGATGTAAGAGGCTATTGTTGCCACATCTATGTCCTTCTGTGCAGCGCTGAGCATGCCCCAACAATCCTGAAGGCGAGTTCCCTCAATGAGCTGCGAGACGATGTAGGTTTGATAGTCTATGCAAAAGACAAGGAAGACTTTTGGGACAGGAATATCGATGTCGGTATTCTGCCGCACGAACTCACTGTTTTCGGCCTCAGCGAGTCGAGTGCGTACAGCATGCTTCACCGCAAAGTCTCTCCCGATTCTCCCAATGCCTGGGAACCAGTGAGGATTGTTGGATGGATGATTCAGAAGATTTAGAATGTCGTGGGGTTGCAGAGAGAATCCATCAGCGCGCATTAGGACCTCAGAAACATCAAGGGCATGGTGGTGGTCACAGTTAGAGCATAGCTCCATGGTATGAGCAGAATCGAGTGGTTTGCAACGCAAGTAGTAACTTGAAGTGGTGGTATGTAGAATGTTTGAAGTTCGAATTTCTCCCGCCGCTTTGGGAATCAGGCATTTTAGGTCAACCAACATCTCATACTGAGGTATATGAGTTCGTTTCTATGGGCAAAAAAAGGAGAAAAAAAATGAAACCCAGACATATGTCACATCCCGGGTGTGCTCTGCAGTCACACCAAGTGTGTGTCACCGGCCTCCGAATCTATACAGTGTACTTTCTCCCCTTCCTCCACAGTCGCATTTTGGCAAAGGCGTAAAAATGTTTCAAGAGTCCAATCGATCTCAGTACTCAGTCTGTCACTTTGCGGCTTCTCAGAAATCCATAGTCGACTTTCTTTACTCCTGCTGAATATTGAATAGCGCCACCTAGCGCTAGCTGAGCACCGCTGACCATGTCTGTGCCGAGCCTTCTCCCTTGCGTTGACCGGTAATTGGCCTCGGTAGTACCTGTCTTCAATAATCCAGTCACCCCAACGGCACTCCCTGTGCAGGCATTCCAGCAGGAAGCGAACCCGGTCCCTCGTCTCCCCGCAACCAGCGCCATAGTTCTGCAAAACGACCCCCCCAGACTACGAAATCGCGTACATCCAGCGGTTCTTGACGTGCTCCCGCGAGCGGTCGACCAGGAGATCCTCGTCCACGACGCCGTGAAACACTGGCTCCTGGAACGGCGCGCACTCCTAGAGGAACAACGCGAACTCCTGCTGGAGCGGTGCGCGCTCCTATGGAAAGTGCGCTCGCACACTGGGGCTCTGTTCACACTCCACCGTTTCCCGACCGAGATCCTGCGCGAGATTTTCTGCCAATCGTAGCGCCGCCTGCGTACATGGAGTGCCCGAAGGCGCCATGGTATCTCGGGCAAGTCAGTCGCCGCTGGTGCGTCGTCTGCGTGTCCCTCGCGTGGCTCTGGGCAGCCTTCGACATCAACATGTATTCGCAGCGACTCGGAATTTCTTATTACTAGTAGATTCCCGGTGTAATTCAAAGTGTGGGGTGTTGAAATTCAGTATTACCACAACCTCCTCAGTAGTGTCAACCTGCGCGCCAGGCTATGAAACTCGGTCGGGAACTAAGTAAAGTAGCCAGGCATCGATGTGCTCATTGATGCCATAGTGATGGAAATCCCACGGTCACACGCGAAATATCGCCACGTACTTGAAGTATTCCTCCTACTCCTCCTTGCCCGCCATGTCCTCCCGCATCAGCATCGCCCGCCCCCAGTCGTCCAACTACAACTCGGACCCGCACGGCCTCTCCAACTCGCGCTCGTCCGCGTCGACGGGCTACCGGTCGGCGAACCCCGACGACCCGATGGAAAAGCTGCAGGCGTTCAGCAAGCAGGTCGAGGACTACGTCGAGATCTACTCGCAGCCGCTCAAGCCGCACCTCCCCGCGATCGGCCGCTTCCTCATCGTCGTCACCTTCCTCGAGGACGCGCTGCGCATCCTCACCCAGTGGGGCGACCAGCTGTGGTACCTGCAGCAGTGCGTGTGACTTGGACTGCGCTCGCCGCCGACTCACCCCGCGCAGACACAGGAAGTTTCCCTGGGGCCTCTCGCACCTTTTCCTGCTCATCAACGTCGTGGTGCGTGTCGCGTCTGAGCGCCCGATAGCACCGCATTGATCAACGCCCAGACTATGCTCGGCGGCTCGTCGATGGTCATCCTCAAGCGGTACACCGAGTACGCCGTCGCGGGTCTCCTCGGCGTCGTCATCATCCAAGGCTTCGGCTACGGCCTCATCTTCGACCTCAACTTTTTCCTGCGCAACCTCAGCGTCATCGGCGGTCTCTTCATGGTCTTCAGCGACTCGATGGTCACTCGCAAGAAGCTCTTTGCCGGCCTGCCGTCGATTTCCGAGACGGACCGCAGGAAATAGTGTGTCCTTCCCTTCGAAAAATTCCACACCTAACACGCTTCTCCCCAGCTTCCTCCTCGCCGGCCGCGTGCTGCTTATCTTCCTCTTCCTCGGCTTCATCCTGCAGGGCAAGTGGAGCATCGCGCGCGTGTTCGTCTCCATCTTCGGTCTCGCCGCGTGCGTCATGGTCGCCGTCGGCTTCAAGGCCAAGTGGTCCGCGTCCTTCCTCGTGCTCGTGCTCAGTGTCTTTAACGTCTTTGCGAACAACTGGTGGACCGTCGGCTCGACCCATCCGCAGCGCGATTTCCTGAAGTGCGTCTTGGTTTCTCCGTTCGCTTCCCACCACCGGCTTCCACCTCCCACTTTCCTTTATTCCGCTACCTGCCTTCCCTCCTTCCTTTTTCTGTCCTCTGTACACCGTCATTTCACTCCTTTTCAACCTCCCATTCCACCTCTTACCTTTCCGCTTTCCTTCCACCCCTTCCTCTCCACCTCCATCCCGCGGCCTCCGTTCCCTCCTGTCTCTTTTTTTCGGTCGCTCAACTAACCTTCTCCTACAGGTACGATTTCTTCCAGACATTGTGTACGTGCCCTACCTCCCCCTCTCCTTCCCATCATACCCATATAATCTTTCTTACCTTGCCTTACTATACATAGCGATCGTCGGCGGTCTCATCCTCCTCGTCAACATGGGCCCTGGTACGTCTTACTTTCTTCCCTTCTCCTTGTGTGTCCAGTTTGCTGACGCGTGTTTCTGCTTCTTCCTCTCATCTGCGCTCGATCTTCACTTTATCGTCGCCCTCACCACATAGGCGGCCTCTCCGTGGACGAGAAGAAGAAGACGTACTGAGCGCGCCGCTGCTGCTCCCTTGTGCGTGGCCTGTCTCGAGTCGTATCGTGTGGGGGTGGGTGGTGGTGTCGTTGTAAATATGCATAAGTACAGTATGCCCGAGCTGAATATGCTCGGTGCGGTCGGGGGGCGGCAAAAATAAGACATGGCATAGCATGGGGCGCTACGATACTACTGGTCTATTTATTGACTCTGCCTGGAGGCAGCCAATGCGAGTGTCTATGTGCTGAATGCGAGCATGTGCTGATACGTGACTTTTCGCGTACATAAGTCACGATGTCACCCTTCTCACTCGGTTTTTGGTTGACTGTCAATGAAACTCAAGGCGTTGCTACTACAGGTTGGTGTCTAAACGTTATGTGCCAGTCTGAGTAACGTCGACGCCGTATGCATTGAAGTTCTCACGTGAATGCATGACGCTTGGTTCAATGAACCCCTTTCTCTGCCACTAGCCTCCCCTCCTTGGCCAGTCCTTCTGCTAACTTCGAGAACGAGTTCAACACATGCATCGAGGCCTTCGTACTCGCTCATCCCGCTGGTTTTCTCTTCCTAGCCCCCTTGGACACCCAAAATCCAGGCCATATTCTTACACCTTTCCGCAACTTCACCAACCGCAGTCCAATCGTTTACCTGCCCCGCATCCACAGCTCCCAGGTGTGCAGTCCACTTGGCCACAGTTTCCGGCCATGTATAAAGAGCTATTTGGCTTCCAAATGCCTGAACTCGCCCCTGATATGACCATCACCACAACGAGCGCGCCCTGGACCGGTGCGTGCCCTCCACGGTTTCCTCTCTGTTATTCGTATCACGACCAGACCATCATCCCTCGCGCGCTCCGAGGTCTTGCGACCTACATCGAACAACGGGGCTGGTGGAGCAGGCAGACCCCCGCCATAGCCCGAGCGGACTGGGCCGAACTGGAGGTCTAATATCAAACCAGCGAATACGAAAGAGAGTCGTGGCTCAGACCAGTGATGGGTATCCTACGGATGATCGTCATGGAGCTCCTGCGTGATCTGGAGTTAGCCTACAGTCTCTCTGAAGTGATTCAACACCACCAAGTGGAGATATCGACTGGGTCGCATTCACCCAGCACGTTACATCGCACATGCTTACAACAGTCCTGCTAGCCCAGCTGAATTCCCCCTCCAGCAGCCTTCCGTGGGCCCAGGCTCTGCCATTCAAGAAAATGCTACGGGAGTGTTGGAACAGTATCGCACGTTTTTTCGTCAACCGTCACAATTATTCTTGCCTCCTGGCCCGCACGTAGGCGGCCACGCTATCGTCTTCAAGGCAAACATTTAGGGTCACCATTCCATTTCGTGCAGTGACCTTGAAAAAAATCAGCTCGACATGCAGATGTGTCGCCGAGTCATGAGCAACGTGTCGTGTCTCCCCCCGCGATTCGGTCTCGTATACACTGGCCACCAATGTATCGTCGTGGAAAACAGCGGGCTTCTGTTTATTCCATCAATTCTTCCTGCGCACGAGCGCTGACCGACGACGCCAGTGCACCCACCCATGCCCAAACATCCGTTAGCAATCGGTGAGCATGCTCGAGCCCCGCCAGCATCCGCGACCCTCCCTGGCATGGATCCCCGCATCCGGGGTGTCGGGCAATCGGACATCCAGCCGACCGAACCCTGGCGCCGTGGAACTGGCGCCGTTCCTCGCGTTGCTGGTCGCCATCAACGCTCCGTGGGGTGCCCTTATGTTTGAGCCCCCAGACCAATTGCTGGCAGGAGCAGCGTACGACACCCATTCACAAGAACCCCAATCGATGGTGAAGCCCACCCGGCCTCAAATTGAAGAAGCCGCATCGGGGCGTTCGGCGCCACTCACTAGCACCGGCAGCGGCGGCCCTCCTTCGTATCTCTGTACTATGGCTGCGACTTCGACGCCCTCCTCCGCGAGGTTGACGCATACGCGCGCATGGCGTCGGTGTCCGCTGTTCCCAAGTCCCTCAGTGTCTTCGGTCGTGGGCGGCCCTCGTCCTCGAGGAAAGGGAACGCCTTTGGCTGGGGACTGGCAAGATCTGTCTCCCGACGAATGGTGAGTGTGCTTCATACTCCATTCCGTTGTCGGAGGGTCCAAAGTCAACTGCACGCTCAGCATCGCGATCTACAAGGCAGCCGAAGAGATCCATGCCGCGGGCGTCTGGCACGGGGACTTTGAGTGCAGGAACTTTGTCCGGGACGAGGATGGCGGGCTGTACGCGGTGGACTTTGGGCATGCCACCGTCGGGCACCGATGTGTACCGGAGACGTGTGCCGAGTTGGGTGTTTTCCGCCGGGATCTCGGCTTCGAGGTCCTCTCAATGCGTGGCTGAGGACCGGAGAATGTATTGTTCGACGATCGACAACGAGGAGAAGATTCAGGGTAAGGAGGGTGTGCGCTCCGAGCATCAGTGCCTGATCTTCGCGGGATGGTCGCGCCTTATCCAAGGACGACACTCGGAACGAAAGGACAGCACCCTGTATCTGGGTTGGCGCTTGCTCTCTTGCGCGCGTTTTTATTCTTGACATTCCAGTTCTTCGTCTTCGTGGTGTAGCTTGAACATTGTCTTACTTATTCAATTATAATTATCTGTGCCCAATGCCCCACACTTGACCCACATAAGCATCGTTTGCAATCTTCGTGCATAGTTGCTGTACCAGCGACGTGTAGAATCCTCTGACAATCCTCTGGTAATAAGTTAAGGAACTTCCCGACGGAGTCTGCAGCACAACAAACCTCAACAGCTCTCTCATGCTCCCTCTGCGTAGTGTGCTACGCCGCACACCGTGGGCCACACGCTATCCCTCAGGTCCTGTGTTGCTTAGGCACGCCCCGTCCCGCGTATCGCAGCGGGCATCCTACCACCTGCCCACTCATCCGCCCACCCTCGGCGCCCGCATATGGTTTAGACCAGACGGCACCCCGCGCTCCAAGCTCCGCGGCCTCGTAGCCAGTGCGTATCCCTCCCCCATCCACCGACACCAAGGTGGGGCTAACCGTACTCTCCCCAGCGCTCAGCCTTTCCGGCCTGCTGTACGCCACGTACAGCACGCTCCTCATCGTCGAGGCGCTCGACTACGAGCACTACCTCCTTGCAACGCTCGTGCACATCCAGCGCGTCGACGCCGACCTCGCCGGCGTGCCGCTCGACGACCCCGCCGCGGTGCTCGCGCACTTCGCCGCGCTCACGGAGTACTTCAGCGCGGGCGGCGTCCCGCCCGCGCTGCTGCAGGGTTTCTTCCTCGACCTCGCGGCGCGCGTGCCGCTGCGCGAGGAGGTGCATGCGATTGTGCGCGACGCGGCGGTGGAGGTGCACGAGATAATAGAGGGCAGCCGCGGCGCGGACGCGACGGAGACGGCGGCGCTGGTGATTGCGGTCGTGGACGGCGCGATGCTGCGCCTTGTGGAGCTGGCGGAGGACGCGGCGGGCGTGAACAAGGCGTCGCTGCTGCGCGCGCTGCAGTTGAAGTCGCAGATGACGGACAAAGACGCGGCGAAGGGGTACGAGATCCTTGGCTAGGTGGTAGGTCGGGTGGTGCGATGTTCCGTGATCTTGGCTGATCTTCCAATTTGTTTTTGACTGTAGGGCACCGCGTAGTTGCTTGTTCTTTCTGTCCCTGGTATGGGGTGGGGTGGCACAGCGTCGGTGCGGCGGCGTCAGCCATACGACCTGGCGCCGGTGCTCGGCCGTTGAAACGTTAATCTATCGTTTAATGTTCGACCCCTCGCGCCGTGTGGTGTGGTGTGGTATACATGCATACATACTATAATATCCTACGGACGCCTCGGTGCATCGTACAGAAGGTGCCAAACTGTAGACAGAGAACCGCTGCACTAGAGAAGTGTTCGTTCAAAGAAAAGAAACTACTTGAAAATTGCCATTGGGCTCACAAAAACCATTCCGCTTAGAACCAAAAAAAAAGTACGATACGAGTGAACGCGTACTAAGAGGCCCTGGGAAGCTCCACCAAAGGGTTGTCCGAAAATTTTCGGGATTTCGGCCTCAAAAACGCAATTTTTTTTCGCCTCCAAGTCCTCAAAAACGCAATATCGGACAGGGGTCGTCACAGTCACATGTGTGACCACGCCAAAATGAAAATGTCACAGAGCCACGCGTTAGGATTCCTGGCCTAGGAAGCTACATGCTATGGAACACCTAAGCTATGATCTCTTCAGCTTCAATGTGAGCTTCTTGACCTCCTTCGAAGCTTTCCCGGGTCTAGTGAGAGCATTCCACCGCTGAGCAGGATGAAGGAGCAGCGTTTGACGTGTTGCCGTCCCGCTCAGTGAGTAACTGGATGAGTGCTCCGACAGCATTGAGTGTGGTCCCCGGGACTTTGATTTTGCGATGTTTTTGAAGCGACGCGAGATCGTCAGCAACGATTTGCATACGACGAATCTCATGGCGAGACTTGTTGAACTGCAGCAAGGCCTCATTCGACGGCCAGTCCATCTTCAGTGGTCGTCAAGACTCAGAGGGAATTTGAAAATTCGTCGGTCACAGTCACGGAACTCGGCCCGCAGCGCCCGACGCCGAGCGCACGCAAAGCGCAGTGGTGCGCCTGCCTGCGCCTGCATTTTTTGTAGCATTTTTGACCCTTGAATAATTTGCATTTGTGCACTGCTCGTTCACTGCTGTGTTTATCTGGCTGCCTCGTCTGAAGTTCCTTCAGGATTCTTCTTCAAGTCCAGAGTCTTCGTAGCTAGTAATTTCGCGACGCGGCGGCCAAAGCTCAGAGATTCACCGGTGACACGGTTGAAAGGCAAAATAATGTCGCAGAAGAGAAGAAGTCTGTACGTTGTGATGCCGATGTCAATCAATGCATCACTTCACGCTCACCGCGGATACCCCACCTCGGTCACATATCGGCAAAATCTCCGCCTCGAGCCCTCAAAAACTCAATATCCGGACAGGGTTCGACGGATTTTGGCCTCAAAAACTCAACTTTCGGACAAGGAAATGGCCAAATTTTGACCTCAAAAACGCAATTTTTCGGAAAACCCTTTGGTGGAGCTTCCCGGGTAGTGCTGTGCTATAAAGTTTTATAGCAGGCGCTATGCTATGCTATAAATTTCTGGCCCCAGAGGTCAATAGCTAGCAGGTGTTAATAACATGCTTTTTAGCATTCAGCTAATAACTGCTATTTAATTTCTAGCTGCAATAAATAGCGTGCTAGCTATGCTATATTTCAATCCTCGACATCCCAGTCCTGATTCTCCGGCTCCACCATCGCCTCTGCCGCCTGCGATTGAACTACGCCCTCTGCCGGCCCTGCGTCCTTTTTCCTCCCGGCCGAGATGACTCTTGCGAGAGGAACACTGTCCAACCGGATGTAATCTTCGACCGCCCAGTGTGTGGACGAGCGGATGACCCTGGGTAAGGTTTCCAAGCTGGAGGAAATCACGTTATCCACGCGGTCTGTCTCGGCAAGGTCGTAGGGGTCAGGCTGATTAAATAAGGCCTGTTCGAGTGCCTCGCGGTCGACATCTTGAGGCGCGACATCATCGTCGTTGAGAAGATCCAAGAGGGACGGGGTGGAAAGGACTGTCGAGGACGAACCAACCGCGGAAACCTTCACAGTCACGATGCCGCGAAAATTTTCGTTCTCACAGTCACGTCAATCGGGCCACTGATCCGGCTGTATTCGACACATTTAATTGGATTCTAACGTTCAATTCAAGGTCTACAACCCTTCTAGACACTTAATATTCGCTTTTTTGAATTTATAGCAATAAATAGCAGAGCATTTTGGGCAGTCCCAGCTCTAGCAGTTAATAACATGTTAATAGCATGCTATTGATAGCAGTGTTATTAACATCAGAGTTTCCAACACAGCGCTATTCCCGGGGCCTGTACTAAGTTACGAAATTGTACTTGAATTTTACGCAGCGGCATTTTTACAGCATTTTAAATTTAAATCCTCCGACACGAGCATATGATCCCGCACTTGTATAATATCTACGAAAGTTTACAGGTTTACAAAATCGATATCTATCCAATGTTTCGTGCCCTACAATATACTACTACATGGATTTTTCAACAACATACTATCAGCCCAATATTGAATATGCCAAGTGACACTTCAAAATCACCTGACGAGCAGCGCTTTGGCGAAAAAACCGAAAACAGCGTCCAGCGTTTCTACTCTGAGCTCCCCTAATACAGAGCATTTCCACTGCTTTCAACAACCTTACCCCTTACTCACTATAGCCACCGTACACAAATGTTCATCCTACCGATCTCAGGCCCGTGAATTTCAATGGTAGCCACTAGTGTACAATAGTAATACACAAAAAACTTATAATAATGTAACTTACTCTACCTGCCTACCGGCCCTCCTTCTTCTCCCGTTCCCGCCTCGCTGCCGACCGCCCCTCCCCGCTCTTATCCGCGCCGCCGGCCTTCGTCGCGCGGAAGCACAGAAACTCGATGCCTGTCGCACGGCGCGTGTCTGACAGCGTGCGCTTCACGCCGTCGAGGCTCCCCTGCAGCCCTCGTCGCCAGGTCTCTTCGCATACGCCTTCGAGATGCCCGTGTACAGGTCGCCGAGCTGGCGCGCGGCCCCGGCGCTGACGTACCGCCCGAGCGTCTGGTGCATGAACTCGATCTCAAGCGTTGCGCGCAGCATACCACCCATGCCGAAGCGCGGCACCTGCCGGAAGCACTGCAGCGCCTCCGCCGCGAGCGCGTCGACGAGCGTCGTGAGCGTGCGCGTGAGCAGCGCCTCCGAGATCGCAGACACCTGCGCGTGCACGGTCACGAGGTAGATCAGCGCCTCGTACATGTACGGCCGGATTTCTGCGCGGGGTGAGTGACGAACGAATGAACGAGGCAAGGGGGCGGGCAGCGGGGTACGCACCGGTGGGCTGCGGCGTGTCGTACCAGTCCATGCCGCTGTCCAGGATGCCACGCGGATGATGCTGGTGACATTGTCCACTTTGGGCTTCGTATACCCCTCAAAGAGCGTCTTGTCGAGCTCTTGTACGACCGTCATCAGTGTCTGGAGGGAGATCAGCGGCGAGACGCGGGCCATTGAGGTTACACACCTGTCTATCCTCGACAATGGAGATCCCAAAAGCACTCTCGAACTGCGTAATCATGCTCGGCACGATCGTGTTTGCCAGATGGCCGAAATTCGAAATCACCCAGCAGCAGCCGTGTATCCTGGTCCAAACATTAGTCCACGAGCCCCCACAAAAAATCGCCCAAACGCACCCCATCCAAAAGATCCAAAAGCTCCAGCGGATTCGCCCCCCCGG
>JARGXW010001357.1:0-24243 GCA_029204085.1 Mycena sp. CBHHK59/15
GGTGTACGAGTTTGCGGTGCTTGCGAACGACCACCTGCTGACGGCGCGGGAGGTGTTCAAGGGCATGGACGGTGGGCGGGTGCCGCGGGGGGCGATGCCGGTGTTCCTTGCGGGGGTGCCTGTTGGGACGTTTCTGCGGCAGCTGGAGCGGGTGCAGTTTGACGGATTTGCGCGGTCGCTGGAGATGCGGGACTGGCGGCTGTCGTGGAATATCTGGAGTGGGTATTATAGGAGGATGTTTTAGTGACTTGCAATAACTTGTGTTACACGCTGTTACTTGTTACCGTTCTCCCACCAGTGCTGCGACGACTAGCGCTGCTAGTCCGTCTACCGCTACCACCACAAGTTCCTCCATGGACCGTCTCTGCGGTATGTTGCGCCCAGTGCCATGGACCGTGCTCACCCTTTTAGATGACGTCCTCCAGCTCATCTTCTTCGAGCTCGCCGATCCCAGTGCGCTCAGCCGTGTCTCTACCCGTCTCCGCGCCTTCTCCCAGGACCCATACGTCCGCGCGCACTACTTCCTCACCCGCTACGGCCCGTCCAGGCCCTCTACTACGCCCTCGCCCGCGGCAAACTCATCACAGACCGCGTCCTTGATGCACGTCTCCTATCCTATCCTGCCACTCGCTAACTTCTCTCCAGATCCTCATCGCCAGCGGCGCTCATCTCTCCCGCTACCTCATCCAGGTCGCATTCCACCACTTCTTCTACACCCAGTCCCACTTCATCAAGTCGTCCTTCCCTGGGTCCGCAATTTCCCTTGCCACTTTTTCCTACTTCCTCAAGCTGGCTGCCGAAAATATGGCGACATTCCACGCGGCAAGGTCCGTCAATCCTCCTCTTGTCCGTCTCCGTCTTATTTTCCCCAGGGCGAGGATGACGGCGCGCTTTTTGCGACTTTCATCAAGGAGGCCAAGTTCCCCCCCGAATCACAGCGCATATCATGGGAAATGATAAAGGACATTTTCGAGAACTACAACGTCAGTTGTTCTTATGCGCCTGGACTTGGCCTGGACGACGCGCTGACTTGCCACCAGTTTATTCCGTTCTGTAACAGAGTGCGTTCCCCCCGTACCGCCCACATCCTGACGTATGTACGTCTTCAGGACCACTCATGGCCCAGTTCCCTCTCGCCCTTGCAATCGAGCCCCGCCTGCTGCCGTACGCCGTCGCCAAGGGTTTCAGATGGACAGCAAGGTGCGCTCATAAATCGCGCATATATCCACCACCCCCGACCCCCCGGCTCGCAGTACCGCGACTTTGTCTTCCGCAAGATGTTCGAACGTTCGGCGGCGTCCCCACCACCCCTGCCGCGAACGCGGCCCACGCGGACGAGATTGTCAGCAACGTCAAGGAGCTGTGCCGCCTCGACCCCGCGTGCGTCATGTATCTCTTGTGCTGCCGCGTGCACTGCTCACCCTTTGCGCAGCATGTTCGTCACGCGCACCGTCGCTGCGGAGGTGTGCCTGGAGGCAAGACAAACGAGCCCGCGTATAGTGCACTCAAGCAGCGTCAGTCGACGCCACTTCGGATCTCGTCCTCCCGCTAACCACCTTCTAGTCGACCGCTATGGTCACTTCCTTTTGCGCTGTCGTGCGTTTGATTCGTCGCTGAATTTTGTTCCGCTGACACTTTCCAGTGCGCTTGTTCAAGACCTCCTCAAAGTCCGTCCTTCCCCCACGCTAATAAGTCGTCCTGACCCCCCTTCCAGCTGTTCCTCAAGCACGCGGCATCACGACCACCGCCATCACGCAGGCCCTGCTTTGCTCTACACTGACTTCCTCGCGCCACCGCCCGTACCTGCGGCATCCGCATCCGTGCGCGCCGTGCCCTCCCCCACCGCCCGCGCCCGCGCCCGTGGACCCGACCGTGCGCCTCGTGATGCTGCTCACGGTGTTGCCGCCGACACGCCAGTGGTGGCCTCAAGGCGCGCCTCGCGGCGCTACGCTCGGCGAGCTCTCGCGTGTGACGCGGTCGGCGTGCTGTGCTCGCCATTTGTTGAGCGGCACGCCCCCATCGCGGAATACCTGCGCCGCGAGGCCGGCCTTTCGCACACGCAGCTCAAGGAGCTCGTCGAGGAGGTCGCGGTGCGCTGCTCGAGATCGAGAGCAAGGGCAAAACACTGAAGAAGCTGAACGAGGCGTTCCCAAGCGTGCGCGGCGCATCGTGCAGGCGGTGCTCGGCGCGCACGCGGTACGCGTGGAGGACGTGCCCGACGTGGGCGACGATGAGGCGCGGGTGTGCGCTTCCGCGCGAAGCTCGGCCGGCTATGGCGGGGATCGTCGTCGGCGAGCTGGACAGCGACTCGGAGATGGAGGACGAGGACGAGGACGAGGACGAGGACGAGAGCTTCGATGAGGAAGAGGAGGACTCGGACGACGCGAGCAGCAGCGGGGACACCGAGTTCGGCGGGTGGCAGGCGCGGAGTCCGGTGGTGGGCCTGCGGACGGGGACGAGTCAGACGGGGGCGGCGCCGCGGGCGCGAGGAGGGGCGTGTCCGAGCTAGGCAGCATAGGACTCGAGAATCTGACGACGATGATCCGGCGCGACGAGTTGCAGCCCGGACGCGGGCGGCGCCGATTTTCTACCACAGGGTTGTACGGGCACCCGCCCAACAACTCCCGCCTGCCTGCTGGTGCGTGTTTGTGCTCTCTAAAGAAAGCGAGCGCGCACCTGAGAAATTCGTGCCATAGACTCGCTCCTGGTGGGTAAGTGGATCAAGTCCGAGTTCGGCGCACAAAGCAGCGTCACAGCCACTTTTTTAACGCATGCGATCATCAATGGCAACAACTCTGTGAGTTGTCTCCGCACCGTGTTAAAATAGCTATGGACTGACTGTGGGCGGCAGCTGATGCACAACTACCTGCTGGCCCACGACGCCGTCCCGATCACGTTCAAACACTTCCGGATCCTCGCGCGCCTTGGGCGTGCGCGCGTGGTGCGTATCGCCGGCTCCTCTTGCTCTAGAATCTGTGCTGACGGGCGGACCAGGACTTTACCTGTACGAGCGTATCAAGATAGGCGCGCCGTTCTACGCAACGGAGGACGACTACGTGTCGAACGCCGACGCGGCAAAGCACCTATTCCGGAAGCTCAGCAAGGGTGGGGACGCGCCGCCGTGCGTCAAGGCGGAGCCCGCCGACACGGTGGCGGGCCTCTCGTCGCCACGCGGGCGGAAGCGCCCGCGACGCTCGGCAGCGGCGACGGTCGCGTCGTACGCCGTGCCAGACTCGGACGACGAGGCCATCGCGGAAGAGAAAGATGCAGAGTTTGCGGAGTTCCGCACGGGCGGTGGTGGCGCGGAGAGGCGACGGAAGATGGTGAAGGTGGAGACGCACCTTGAACGGTGGATCAAGGCGCTGGGCGAGCTGTTCAAGGAGGAACAGCGCAAAGTGCGTGGGCGTTTGCGTTTACTGTGGAGTGGGGTGCGAGGTGCTGACGTGTTTCCTGTGCCACGGTGCTTTCGTTTTGCAGTACCGGGAGAGAAGAAGCGCGTCTTGGAGAAGGCCGCGGAGCCTGGGGTGAAGATACGTGTGCCCAAGGTGCGTTCGCTGCGTGCCGTGTTGCACGCTTGTAATGGAAATCGGATGTTGGCTGATCGCGGCGCAGAACGAGTTCTTCAAGTCGCTGGGGATGAACTTGCGCTTACTGCGGCAGCTCGACACAGAGCGGCGCATGTTCCGACCAGCGGCGGTTGACGAGGCGTTCAGTGACGACGAAGACGACGAGTACGTGCAGCAGAAGGCGTCGCGGGCAAAGCGGCGCAAGACGACGTGACGAACATACCAACCAACATTGGACGAACAGACTTGACATTCATGCTTATGCCGCATTTCCTGACACTCGGGTTTTACTTTCTTACTTTTCAGCTCATCGCATATTCTCGGTCTCATTGCACGTCTCCATACATCCATGCATTGTCTCCTGCATTACCACATATATCGTACCCCTAATAATAATGGAGTTTTCATGTCACGAACAGGGATAATTCTAATGGGAAACCCGGCTTCCCAGAGAAACCGCTTCAAAAAAGATTGTGTTCTTAGGAAGCCCGGTTTCTTGCAGTCTCCTACCCAGCCGCGGTTTCGAGGTTCATAAGACAGAGTAGCGGTATTTTAATCGAGATGTCGCAGTGACATTAGTTGTCATCCCAACTTTGTCACTCTGTAACATCACGTTTCTTTAGTCACACGTCAAAATGTCACTGCGTCTGAGAAGATACTAACGTCGAAACCGCGGCTGGGTAGGAGACTAGGTTTCTGCTACCTCTTGATATTTCACATTCGGGATTTTCAGGATCCGCGATCGCGATCGAACTTGATTGGCGCCGGGGGGATGGCAGGTGATCAAATTTCGATCAAAGCAAGGCCAGACCGTCTGCATTAAGCATTTCATCGTCGCAGGTCAGCCACAGCTCAGCCAACTGTGAGCTCACACAGTTGGTCAACGTTGTCAACAACTGCTCGATTTAAGTACTTCATCTGCCTCCCAAATTCCTTAAATCCACAACACTATGTATACGGAAAGACTCGTTGAATGCGACGTCATCCATGGCCAGAGGTGCCATGGATCATGCACTGGGCAAAAAACGAAAATGCTGGCGAACACAACCGCAATGCCTCTTCTGAACAAATCTACGCCTTCTCTTCTCGGTCATGGAAACCAGTCGTCTTCAACCTCCCTGATACTACCACTGGCATATCGATGGCGAAAGTTGGCGAACACAATCCTCAAGTGCCTTTGCATCAGAACTGACTCTTATCTCCACTGACGGGCCAGCTTTATACATAACCACCGGCCCCGTAGACTGGGGTTATCGGTGTGTGAACTACACATAGGAGATTCAGACTTTCGAAGCTCGGCAGCGGCATAATCCAATGCGTTCCGGTTTTCGGCGGCGGTGTGTGTGAGTGTGAATGGCTTTTTAAGAGGATTCACTCCGTTCCTTCATTTGCTCCCCGACCATGTCTCTCACTATGCAAGAACCACCCTCTACCCTCAAGCTCGTTGGCAAGACTGACTTTGAGGAAAACTACGATGGCTCTTACCGTTTTGCGCCAATCGAGGAGGCCCAGGTCTCCAGAGCCATGATCAAGCGGTAATATTAATTCTGTCTATGACTAGGAGGGTAGGCACACTGATGCCTCTTGCGCACATCATGAAGATACTTTAACACCATGTACGAGAGAGCCATATCTGACGTTGTCATTGTCGGCGCTGGAAGTGCAGGCCTCTCTTGCGCGTACACCCTCGCCTCTCGTCGACCAGACCTCAAGGTCACGATGTTAGTGTCTGATCTGTTCGCTGGCGCCGACATACATACGCTGACTCCCTTTTTCTTTATTTAGCATTGAAGCAAACGTCGCACCGGGCGGCGGTGCTTGGCTCGGCGGACAGCTCATGACCGCGATGGCATGTAGCACTCTCACCTTTGGAGCACATTGACTGAAGGTCGACTTCAGGTAATCCGCAAACCCGCAGACAAATTTCTCCGTGAAATCGGCGTCCCGTATGAGGACGAAGGCGCGTTTGTGGTCGTCAAACACGCAGCCCTCTTCACCTCCACATTGCTCTCACGTGTCCTCGCCCTACCCAATGTTGTGCTGATGAATGCAACTGCCGTTGAAGATCTTATTGTCCGTGAGGACTTCGAGGGTCGGCAGCGCCTGTCGGGCGTTGTGACCAACTGGACACTCGGTCTGTTTTTCGCCCCGCTTCTTCGCTCAATATTAAACAGCTTCCAGTCGCCCTCAACCACGACACCCAGTCTTGCATGGACCCGAACACAATCACCGCGCCGGTCACCGTGACCGCCACTGGTCACGACGGTCCGATGGGCGCCTTCTCTGCAAAGCGGCTTGTCAGCATGGGCTTGAACAAGGAGCTCGGAAATATGCGAGGGGTAGCCAATCTGTCATTCACTCTCCGTGGGTGCTAATTTCTTCGTGTAGTTGGACATGAACCGCTCGGAACCCGCTATTGTGAATGGGACGCGCGAGGTCATTCCCGGTCTGGTCATGGCGGGCATGGAACTCGCGGAGCACGATGGCTCGAACAGGATGGGGCCCACTTTTGGCGGCATGATCGGGAGTGGAATCAAGGCATGTGTTTTGGCTTCTGCTGCGTTATTGTCGCTTACCGTTCATCCAGGCTGCACAGGAAGCTCTCCGTATTTTCGATTCTTCTGAGATCGTCGCAGGCAAGGTCGTCGGGAAGTTGCGGAAGTAGCAAAAAAGAAACAGCGAAACACGAACATGGAAATAAATCACGTCGAATGCTCAGCTGCTCTGATAATACACGACTATGGGAGCTCAATGACAATATGCCAACTTCTTAAGGTTAGGTATATCTTGGCGGTTCTTCCGGTTGAAAGGTGAACACGCATGTAACATTTTGCAATTGGCGACTACGATAACTTTGGAAATTCTACAATTGATGTTTACTGCGATCGAACCTTGGCCCCAACGGTGTATATATGCTGTCGACAACTTGAAGGTAGAGGATAACCGGTAATTTTGAGATACATCGTTGGTTGCCAAAGATATTCTCAAGGAGCAGGAGAGCCAAGGGTCCTTGAAGATCGTTACAGCACCACTGTGAGCCAGAGCCCGTTATACTCCCCCAACTCTCCCTATCGGTAGTTCCCCACAATAGTTTAGATCGGGAGACACATGTACGCAACACGCACAACTTCAGTCTGCGCTAAGGGTTATGCAGAGAACTGACGGCGGCAGTGGAGAAGTCACGTAGGCATCCCCACCGTCACGGTCACGAATACGGGTCAAAACAATGATTTGCCATTTTACACATGGTTTCTCGTGCCGCACGGCCAAGAAATGTTTGATACATTAGCTTTCTATTTGCTATTCCTTGGGTCAAAGGTGTTTTGGGTAGGAAAGTCGCATTACGGTGCAATTGAGGGAAATACGGTTTGACTGTACGGTGATCAATACGGCTTTCCAAATCGAGATATTTTGCTCAGAAATGTATTATCTTTGTCAGCATCTGCGCGAAAGCTCTTCCAAAAAGGGGCGGAATTGGTGGAAATAACGCTGATGCATAGATTGAGGCAGAATACGGATCAAAATTTCCAAATTTGGTCAGGATACGATCAAATACGGGTTTTTATACGGGTGTAAACCGTATACGGTATGGTGGGGATCCCTAGCGTCGAAAGACAATGGAGTTTCTTATTTTAAAGTTGGCATTGGTTGCTTGAAGTTAAATTTAAGCACTACGACTCCTCTGCTCGTGCCTGATACTCGTGGTCCGACGATTGCGCGGTCCAACTCTTTCGTTGGAGACATGGCTTGCAACCGGAAAGCGAATGGGAGTACTTGGGTTTGGGGGAGGAACAAACATGGATGGCCGCTAATAGTTGCTTCCCCCGTGTTCAAATTCAATACACCTACGTGCTCCCCCTTCCTCACTGTCACAGAGCAGGGCCCAACATGCAGTCGCAAAACTTCATGATTGTAGACGATCCCCTCTCGCTGGATCGCATTAGAGGTGTCTTGACGCGACTGGAAGACACGATCATCTTCTCGCTCATCGAGCGTGCGCAATTCGCACAGAATCCCCGTATATATCGGCGAGGCGCCTTCCCAGAATTGACTGCAGTCGGATTTCATGGAAGTTGGTTGGAATGGTTTTTGAAGGAAATCGAGACATTCCACGGTATGCCTTTCCTACCTCATTTGCTCAGTTTTGGTAAAGCGCAGCCCCTTTCAAGCGAAAGCTAGGCGCTACACTAGGTAATCTCTAATCCCATTCGCCATATCATGCTTACTCGTTATCAAGCCCAGATGAATATCCCTTCAGCTCCGACCTCCCAGATCCAGTGTTACCGCCCTTGAAGTTCCCAGAAATTCTGTTCCCGAACTCGATTAATGCTAATCCCTCCATATTGTCCTTCTACACCCGGACAATTGTTCCACGCATAACCCGGCGGGCTACCATCGCTCTGGCAGCTTCGAAGCGCGCCAACGGTATAACCGGCGACGCCGAGTTCGAAGACGATGGGAATTACGGATCCGCCGCGACCATTGACGTGGAAATCCTCCAGGCCATCAGCAAACGTGTGCACTATGGTCAGTCCAACCAACGGAGGACGCAAGACCCACTGAATACAATGCTGTCGCAGGCAAGTTCGTCTCGGAGTCCAAATTCCAGGAGAATCCCGCCGCTTTCATTCCTCACATACTGGAACGTAACCGTGCTACGCTCGAAGGGCTAATCACGAAGCCGGAAGTCGAGCGAAAGCTGCTTTCCCGTCTGCAGAAGAAGGCTGCGACATATGCGCAAGATTTCGCTCCAGACGGCGAATTTAAGAGAGATGCGGAGGGGAATATGGATATCACTGGGAAGATCGATGTCGACGGCGTCGTCGATTTATACCAGAGCTTCATTATTCCGTTGACGAAGGAGGTTGAGGTGAGGAATGATATGACATTGATCGATCTCTCATCATTCAAAAAAATACCGCAGGTTGACTATCTTCTGCACCGACTAACAGGGCTTTCAGAAGAAGAAATCGAGAAACTGAAGCAGACATAATAGTGAATGTGTAATGAGGGTTTATTGAATAAAAGAGAGGTATCATCACGGCCAGGTTGAAATCCATCCAGTCATAAACAACCATCGCCAAGCAAAAGAACGCTAAACGACGACGCGGCGACATAACAGTACAGAACATGTGAGGGAAACCAAAGGAAGGTATGTGGAGATGCCGAGAATAGAGTGAGATTACAATCCTAGATCTGATTGAATCATAAGCAAAATATCGTGAGGTGGGAAATGATACACGCACCCTCCAGCAAACGCTGCCTTTCATCATCGGTGATGTTGGCCGTCGCGCGCCGGGCGAGAAGTTTCTCTGTCCTATACTTCTCGTAAAGGACTTCCTTGGTGTGGTTTTTCAGGACCTTCTGGTGGATTTAGCGCCGCTCTATCATCATGATGTTGTAACAACGCACTTTGAGGTGAGTAGATAAAACCGCCGTTCGCAGAGCGGCAAAATCACAATGAGTGGGATCGAGAACATCGACAGTACCCCATCTGAATTTCCGGACAAAGACGCCTTTAAGGTCCTCCGGAGGACCTTGAAGGTAAGCCAAGCCTCGATTGCTGTGAATCGAGGCTGGAGTTTGAGGAATAGCATCCTCCATGGACGGCGCATGCCCATCCTCCGATTGTTGAAGCGGAGATGAGGGCGCCGTGCCCAGCCCTTGGGTATCAACTGACATGCGTCGTTGGGTATGTTTGCCGGACTCGGGGGCAATCAGCGCGAAGGGCATGAGTGCGCTCAAGTCTGTTTTCGCCACGATGTGGGCTGAAAATCGAACATTGGCCAGGCTTTCAGCGTCCGGCGACACTGGACGACGATCGTCGTCTGCGGCTAATGAGAGGTCCCGGCGGGACCGAGAACGGGAAAGGCCTCTGTGCCGCGGACGTAGTTTGATCACAGGCCGCGATTGACGGTCCTCGCTCTCCTCTTCGTCGTCGGTTTCCGCAGTGCCGTTCTCATCGACATCCCCGGTCCCACTTCCATTCCCGTTTACATGGCCAGTCTGACTCCCATTTGCAAAGCGAGTTTGCCGCCTCGGAGTTTCGGCAGTGGCCTTCTTGGGGGGGCTGAAGACCCCAAAGTCAAGGCCTGCTTCCATAAGACCCGCACGGACTACGTAAAGTAACGCAAGTTGGAACAGGGACACATGAATCAGATCATGCACACTAACCGGCATTCTTCACAGCAAGGAGTTTTTCGTCCGTGAGAGAGTCAGCCCGAGCGATAACGGGCAGGACATTGGAACGAGCGGACAGCCGACGAATAACGCGCACTTCGGCGGGGGACATGGTTAAAGTCCCTTCACGCTCGTCGTCAGAGTCGTCCTCGGAGGAAGTGTCAGGCACCAAATCTGGAGGATTATGGTAGGAGACTGTCGTCTCTGAACGCGTCTTTGCTGGCATTGACGATTGTCCGCGTCGAGCAGCGACGGTCATGATAGACGACGGATCAATCATGTATATACAACTTCATGATATGAGTAGAGTCAATGAGAAAATGGGAAATATAATCACAGATGTATGTGCTGATCTCCTTTGCTTTTGCGCACGACTTTGGATTCCTGGAGACATTTCATTAAAAAACGCATGGGATGTCGAACAAAGAACGCACCTCGCTCATTGTGTCTGCGTACTGTGCATCCACATACTTGATGATTCCATTGACTTGGCGCTCCAGCTTCAGCTCTCGACCCTCGTGGAAATCCAGCCCCGGTGTGTCGATGACTGAGAAAAGCACTCTATCGAAACGTGATTCGCAAATTTCCACACAAGCGGTTTGTATTGACTGAGTTCCCTTTGGTGCCCCTCGCAAGAAGCGCTGTACTGCGGCCAGCTGGTCTACCGTGGCGGTCGGAGAGACGTCCGCGGTATCCAGAAGCAAGCGCAACAAAGACGTCTTGCCTGTGCCACGGGCCCCGACCACCATGAGATTGAAAGTGGGCGGAATCCTGGCTCTGCGTTGGCTGTACCGGGCGGGCGGAGCGGCGGATTTGCGATTGTCGAACGCCGAAGGGGAGGGCTAGACATGTACAAGGAGGAGATTGGCCCATCCCCGGGTTTACCTGGAGAGCCGCGAAACGGTTTATGGAAGGGAATTGGGGTACGGTCTATGGCCTGCAAAGAGGTTTTGGCCGCACCTTGGGGAGGGCCATTGGTGGACGTGGACTGGCGTATTTCATCGACATCGACAAGATTTTCGGGCCATGGAATACCCTGGCTGTTTAGGGTTGGCAGAGAGGGGGAGGTACGTATCCGGGGGGTCTCCTCCGTCTTGGAGGGCTTCCGGCGGAAGGAAAACATGAGAGAGATGCGAGAGAGATTAAGGAGTGTCCTGACAATCCAGCCAAAAAAAGGTACAAAAGGGTATCTGGTCAGGCTATCAGTGATCACCCAGCACATATCACATGACCCTTTACTATTGTATATCGACAGTACAGTTACACCCTCGAGCCCAGACAAACAAGACAGACAGACAGCATGGAACGAAGGTATCTAGTGGTAGCTGCGCCCCGCGCTCAGGGTATACCTTGCATCAGAGACTCGTCCACCTTGAGTTTTTTCGGTGGACTCGGCCGACTGGCGTCCGAATGCTCCAATGTCCTCTTCAGCTCTATGTCCCCCTCAACCATGACCTCGTCGCGAAGGTCGTACCCGGCGCTCGATGGCGTCGGGAGCATCCTTGAGGACGGAGGCGAGGTCGATCGGAGGGACTCCTTCGATGTCGATGCACGTCGAGAAGCCTTCCTTTGGCCGTGGCCATTCGAGTCATGTACGTAGTTGCATGGCAGCGATCGCCGTGCACAGCTCGAGCAGGAAGGGTGGAGGCCATCACATTTTGTCTTTCGAGCTACACGAATAAGATCAGCGCTGGCTTCCACGAGTCAAGCGAAACGCACCCCGACAGAAGTTGCATGCAACCACCTTGGGCCCGGAAGTTGATGGTAAGCGCGTGCTTTTCCCTGGAACAGTCGCCGCACGCTTCCTCTGCGCTGCCTGTTGCTCAGAAGCCGGTCTGAGGGGCGGTAGAGAAGGTGCTGACATCGGGCCAGGGGTGGAGGGGGAAGTCTCGGGCAACGACAGAGTCGCGATATGCGGCAGCTCACTGTCCATGAAGAAATTGCGCGACTCTCCGGCCGAAGAGTACGGCGGTCTAGAGGAGGTTGTTATTGGGGGGAGCTCATCACGCCGCTCAGCTTTGAGTGGCAAAGAGGGAGACGTGTCAAAATGCGAACTCCTGCGAGACAAGGGTTGAGATAAAACTTCAGGAGAAAGCGACGGCTCGGCAGATCTATCGTCGCCACTGTCGCTCTCGCTTTCTTCGCCTCTGCTGAGCCTAACCGCGCCACGGCGTTTGTTCTGCGGCATGTAATCACACGTATTTGAACGCTTCATACACTGACTACAAGATGGCCTGCCGCCGTCGCATTTTAGTTTTCTCGCTGCGTGGCTCCGTTAAGTGGCCTATCGACAATTTACAGGGTTACTCACATCGACAAAAGTTGCATGCCACAGTTATCTTTTTGCTACGCTGCTTCGCTGATCCTGAAAGATCTATGAGCATTCTATCCCCCAATAAAGCATACGAAGCCAGCTGAAGAGCAAAATAAAAGAGAAGACTGACGTGGACCAGACCCTCTGCTTGAAAATCCTGAAGACAAGGCGTCATTCCGAGTCACTGGCGCAGAATGTATATCCCCTCCGATAGCGATCTCGCGCGGTGCAGAACTAGATGAGTTCCGGTGTATGGGTGCACTACGAGGAGCCGTGTCGATCGCTAGGATAGGGCGGGAACCATGTGATAGGGAGGCCAAGTGAGGGGGAGATGTTTGAGGGTTGGATACGAGATGTCTGCTTGTCGGACGTTGCGGAAGGCATTCGATCCGAAATTTGTCAAACAAATACTCTCTGGTGTACTTTTGCAACGTCTATCGAAACGTCAAAGGATAACGACATGAATAAAGTAGATCAATACCTTCATGTGATGGAATATGGCTGCACGAAGAGGAACGAAGTCACTGTGATTAGCATCCAACACATCGACGGTTCCCCAGCGATATGTCCGGACAAATTTTCCGTGCAAATTTTTCGTGGAGGATGAGGCGTGTTGAGAAGGAGTGTATTGGATTACGAGCTCATGTCGAGACGGTGGTATACGAGGAACGCCATCACTGTGTGAGTAGATATCTGGGGAAACGAGTGCGTATGGCAATCGCAACAGAGGCGACGCCACGGGAGAGGATGGGGGAGAATTGGTCGCTGATAAAGGAGTTCCATTCGGATGACCACCATAGATATTCAGAGGGTCTGCCGTATGGGGAGCTGGTAAATCATCCGAGTTACCTGGGTAATGATCAACGTCGAAGATGCCAAAGCCGATGCCATTTTCGGCCAGATCCCTGCGGATAGCCAGTTTGATTGCGGCGAGACGATCGTTTGACAGAGTATCGGCCCGAGCTATGACGGGCAGTACGTTGACCCGGGCAGAAAGTCGACGAATGGTGCTGATTTCCACGAGTGGCAGGGTTGGGCGGTATAAAAGAGGGTTGGTGGTAACGGGTGGTTCTAAGATGACAGGTTCTTGATCCGGTTGCGAAAAGCTGTTGGTACGAGTGCGAGGCACCAATGGCGCTGGCGGGCCTGCTACCGAAGGAGGAACAATTTGGTCGGGGTCGAGGAAATAGATACACCTGGCAAGACATTTAGTCAAAAGGGCGATATTCGGGTCAGTGAACACACAAATGAACATAGCGATCCCCATTTTGTGCCACCCAGTCCTGCGATTTGTTTTAGTACATTGGAACGAGGCGAGCATAGAACAAGCGCCTGCCTCGCCGCCTCCCTCGGCCAACCGAGACTCTATGAAGCGAAGAGTCTCGGATACGCCCCGCTCGGCATAGGCTTCGTCCTTGAAGTCCAGGGACGGTGTGTCCACAAGTGTGAGTGCGAGAGGCTCGGGTCCGTCGACGTCGATATCGATCGAAGCGGTTCTCAGGTTGGAGGTGTGGCCGCTGCATCCCTGGATAAACTTTGCCACGGATTGCAGTTGGTCCTTCGAAGCAGTTGCAGAAATCTCGCTTGTGTCCAACAGAAGACGAAGAAAAGAGGTTTTACCTGCCATGCGAAATCCGGTTAGTAAACCACCCAACGAAGTCCGGGAAGGGGGCGGGGAAAGAAGGAGATCAAGTCCGGGGTGAGCCTGTGCTCCAATGCGGGGTAAGTGAGTGAGATGGGGACTTGCCTCCCCGGCAGCCAGCTACGAGCAGGGTGAACTCTGGGCGCGCAGATCCTGGAGCAACGGGAGGAATGTCGCGCATTTGAACGAGGTTCGGCGAGGAAAGCAAGAGGTCATACCAGACACATTGGGACCGCCGACTGGTCCGTTGCGGCTGTACTGCGCGCTAGCCCGATCATCGTCTTCTTGCCATTTCTGCTGGTCGGAGGGCTGCATAACAAGGAGCGCGAGCTCGAGGGCACAGTCGCCAGCGCGGGTCGAGGCAGATGCCGCAGGTCTGCCCGCACGCAGGCAAGTGCGGTGATTCAAATGATCAGGAACCGACCCGTTCCAATTAACACTATAGCCACCGAACCAATCGGACGAAAAAAGCGAGCGATAATATAATAATAATACGACTCGGAGGACTTACACGATTAGTGGTGGGTAGACTAACTAGCGTTACCAAGCTACAAAAAAACTACACAAGTATACTATTAGTATGTTAGACTCGACCGCTTGGAATAATATCGTGGGAGCCGTAGCCAAGCGCCCCGAGTGCGCTCCTAACGGATCCCAAACGGATCCCATGAAAAAACGGACAGCAACGGGTACGTAAATGGAAGCGGAGGTCTGTCATCGATGGGAAAAAAATTAGTATTCGGAAGATAACTCAGCGCGTAGACGCCCGCCTCTTAGCAGTGTACCAGCTCTCGGAGGCAAGGACTCGTAGCGTCACCGCTTTGACGCGCTCTCAGGTGGGCTGTATTCTGAACTGGGCCGCCGACTCGTGCTCCGGGACGGTCTTCTTTGCTGCGGCGTTCTCTCCAGCGACGGTTGCTGCGATGCGTATCTGCCTCCGACAAGAGTCGTCTCTGATGAAATGGAATGCAACCCAGAATCGATCGATGCCTGGGACCGGAGCTCAGGTGCCAGGGTTTGCAGATCAAAGTCGTCCGCCGAGCCTTGCGCTGCGTGGGACGAAGACGATTCGGAGAGTCGCCCTTCGAGTCGCCCTTTGAAGACCCTCTTTTTTGCCCTGGTTCCCTTGGGCGCCTTACCGGGACCTCGGCGCTTAGGCCCAGGCTCATATTTGCATTCGTTACCGCGCGAGTCGCAGTTACAACACGTTGGTTTGATTCCATCGCAGCGAAGCTTTCGGCCTGTAAAGCGCAGATAATTGAATTTTAAAAAATGCTCAGACTTCTTGGGCCGAAATTTATGCATACCTCGGCAAAAATCACAAGCCACCAGAATTTTTTGGGGATTTTGTCTGCCTCGGGTTTTGCTCAAAGTCCTCATCGGCCTTGCGGCGCACCCCGCGCGGAGGCATGTAAGACATTTTATCCTCATCTTCCACCCTCGTAAAATCTGAAGACACAGACAACTGGGACTGGATGGCGGTATAGATGGGCGGTAGGTCTCCCTGCTCAGCACTCCGTGTATATCTTGGTACGCCATAAGGCCAGTCCCCAGGGACATACAGAGGTGGTAGAGAAAGTGTCTCTTGCCTAGTCGGCGGTTCAGGCTGAGACGTTGATCTCGACGGGTACACTATAGGTTGTTCTTGCGGTCTGCGATGTTCATAGCCGCTGTGAAAACCGGCTGAAGAAATGTCAAAAAGGTTTAAAAAGCTTAGCAAAGAGGCGTCTAGGGACTCACGTTGCACCTGGCCAATCTCGCTTGGGTACCCAGCAGGTTCAGTAGCCCGGCGATAAATTGGTTTGTGGGGCAGGATACCCGGAACCGAGCTGCCTTCTATCCCTGCTGCTACCGCTGTATTGAGGGTGGACTAACGAAGACGGCCCCGCTTCTCCCTCTCTCCAGGGAACTGGCAAGACAGGCAGCGGTTGAAGAACAGGAAGAGGGGAGACTTTGGCTCCCCCGTATACGGAGCACCCTGCGACCGCGCGGGGGTGTAATAAGTCGGCTCGCTAAGAACTGGACTTCTGTAGCGCCGAACTGAACCATGAGGAATGGAAGAAGGACCGCTAACCCGCTCTGCTTCAGGAATCGGCAGGCTGGTGGACTGGTGTATGGTGGCCGGGTCGTGCGCTCCTGATTCATAGCTGGAATATATTGGCGGCGGGTGTCCGGAAATACAGCGGGAGGGGCGACGAAGGGAGGGTGCGGTGAGGAAATGCGGTCGCTCTGGTGGTTTCAAATGGCGAGGGGAGCTCTACCTCTTCATGAGCAGAGGCCGAGCTGGTGGGAGACAAGCCTGCTGGCACTTGGGGTCGATTGTAAAGGTGGGGGATGAGACTACTTGGCAGTGAGCTCTGCCTTTGGTCCTTTTCCCGCTTCGCCATATTGATGGGGCCTCCTGCGGCAGCTACTAGGCGCACGACGGCGGGCAACGTAAAGAATGACTTAGGGAGAGAGAGAATGACAGTAGTATTCGAGTGAGGGAAAAGGAGTCCCGACAAACTGAAGTGCCCATTCAAGTCGTCGGAATGTCTCAAATAAAAGTGCCGCCCGAGGACTAACGGAGCACGATCACGGTTGCGGAGGAATAACGGGGCGGAAACTGAATGTGGCCGCGGGTCTCATACAGATTACTTCCGTACTGGTGGACGCAAATGAAGGAGTGAGCGAAGTTGGAAAGACCAGCATATCATTTGGATCCAACGTGGTAAATAGTTGATCTTGGAATGTCCGAAAACGAAAAGAAAGGGCATCGTCCTCTTGCTAACTTTTTTCCACTACATTTCGTTCCCTCTCCTGCGGTTTCTCCTCTAAGGCGGATCACCGCCCTCCAATATTGAGTTGACTGTCCTTTTTAATCGAAACAAGATCGAGTTAGGGGAAACATGGGCAATCTCGGCTAGGCTTGCGGCCACATATGTAAACAGTGGCCCGAGGTTATGGTAGCCTACTTGAAAGGCTAATTTCCTTGATTTTGCTACTTCGGAGATATGTACGATGTGCGTGGTTTTGGAACAAATGGGTCCCACGCTTGGGAAAAAAAGGGCGGGGGGGGGATGGAATTGATTTGTGTTCGGATTGCAACGCCGTCTTCCACATGCATTGCGTGGTTCTCCTGTCACAACTGCATTTGCATTTGCAATTCTTGGTACCCAGAAAAGGAAATCGTAAATGCCGGCACAATCTTCAAAATCAGTCACACAGATTCCGAGTCACAGTCACGATCACCTGCCCGCGGTCACTTGAAAATGCTACCAAGAACATCGAGGGCGTTGTGTCGTTCGTTCTCAAGCACGGCGCAATGCGCGGCCGAACCTCCTGTGATGAATCGCTTCAGCAGGGTTGTAACCCAGCCAAAGGACCAAGGCGCGAGCCAGGTATTCTCCCGTTGGCCAACCCGAGTCATTTCATTCGCCAATACTTCCTCAGGCCATGCTTTACGCGACAGAAGGCATTAAATCCGATGAAGATTTCAACAAAGCCATGGTTGGCGTTGCGAGCGTCTGGTAGGCATTTTCTCCCAATATTCTGCTGCTGCTGACGAGTAGGCAAGGTATGAGGGAAATCCGTGAGTCAAGTCAGTGCTCATGATAATTTTTCCTTCTAAATTTCCGTAGATGCAATAAACATCTGCTTGGCCTCGGCCAGGAAATAAAAGCGTCGCTATATAAATCGGATATCATTGGCTACCAGTTCGGAACGGTCGGTGTAAGCGATGGGATTAGCATGGGTACTCGCGGGATGTCGTATTCCCTGCAATCGCGAGACCTCATCGCAGACCAAGTTGAGACGGCCGCGGGGGGCCACCATCTCGACGGCATGGTCGTTGTCCCTGGGTGCGACAAAAACATGCCTGGCGTTCTTATGGCTCGTCAGTCACTTGCAGTCTGCCTCCATAACATCGGCTTAGTATTTTTTGCCTCACAGTCGGCCGCCTGAACCGCCCGGGTCTCATGGTCTATGGCGGCACTATCCGCGGGGTCCTGCGAGGGCGCTCCTCAACTGACATCGTGTCCGCGTTCCAATCATATGGCAAGTACCTTATGGATGGCAAGACGCCTGCCGCTGAGAAGGAACGATACAACACTGTTCGGCATGCTTGTCCCGGCCCTGGAGCATGCGGAGGCGTAAGGCTACAGGATATCCCATACATGGAGACACTGACTCTGGCTGCAGATGTATACTGCTAATACGATGGCCAGCGCCGCAGAAGCTCTAGGGATGACCATCCCAGGCTCTTCCTCTTCCCGGCAGAATCTCAGGAAAAGCACGATGATGCGCATCTGTGGGGTCTGTGATGCACAACCTTGTTGCAAGGAATATCCTACCAGCGATATCATGACTCGCTCAGCTTTCGAAAACGCAATGGTAGGTCAAGTGTTCTGAATCTTCACCTTCGCTCAAGTAACCAACCAGGTATTAACAATGATCTTGGGTGGCTCGACCAACGCTGTTCTCCATTTGATCGCCATGGCCCACTCAGTTGGGATAAAGCTCGACATCGACGATTTCCAAAATGTGTCCGACCGTACACCCTTCCTCGCCGACATCAAACCAAGCGGTAAATATGTCATGGAGGACGTCTATAAAATTGGCGGTATCCCAAGTAGGATTCCTTCACCGCCACTCTAGTATGTGTTGACGGTCTGCAGAAATCCTTGCGTTCCTGCTCAAGAATAAATTGATCGACGGGGACAATATGACCGTGACTGGCAAGACGCTCGGGGAGAATCTTGAGCGCTGGACACACGCCCACGGCGAACTGGAGGCCGCTGCTCAAGACGTCATCCGGCCCCTGGGCAACCCGATCAAAACGAGTGGTCATATCAGGTGTGTCTCGTTGTCATCGTGGGCACGGTCTTCACTGATAAAGCAACGCAGAATACTGAAGGGGAACCTCGCTCCGGGAGGCGCCGTCGCGAAGATCACAGGTAAAGAGGGCCTGGGCTTCACTGGCAAGGCACGCGCGTTCGACACGGAGGACGAGTTTGTGCGCGCCGTCGAGAACGGCTCGATCAAGAAAGGCGAGAAGACGGTCGTGATTCTGCGGTATCTCGGCCCGAAGGGCGGGCCTGGTTGGTCCCCTACATATTTATGGGTCCCCAATTGACCACGTCTCCCAGGCATGCCTGAGATGCTCAAGCCCACCAGCCTCATCATGGGCGCTGGCCTTGGGATGGACGTCGCGTGCCTTACCGACGGACGCTTCAGTGGCGGGTAAGCAGCCTTCCGCCCCATCTTGCTCGACCATAATCTTCAATGACGCGGACCGGCAGCTCGCACGGCTTCTGTATCGGACATGTCGTTCCTGAGGCGCAGGTGGGTGGGCCCATCGCGCTCGTGCTGGACGGGGACGTCATCTCCGTTGACGCGGTGAGCAATACGATCGAACTCCATGTCTCGCCCGAAGAGCTCGCCGAGCGGCGCAAGGCCTGGGTCGCGCCACCACTCAAGGTCACACAAGGCACGCTCTTCAAGTATGTGAAGACCGTCACGGACGCAAGCCGCGGGTGCATCACCGACGCCTAAGTGGGGGTTACCTAAAAGTAGATAGGCTACACTAATGATGGATGGACGGATGCGCTGGCATCACGATTTCCCCTTCTTTATACGGCGTTTCTTCTCTGCTTTGGCATCTTGTTCTTCCGCTTCTCCTTGGCTTCGGCCTTAACAGCCTTTTTGCGTTCCTGGAGGACGCGGGTGAGCAAAATGCGTGGAGACATATTATGTCCATTTACCTTTTTGGCGTCAGGGTCCTCGTGTCGGTGACCTCTGGGTTTCCGCTCTTCGAAGCCTGGCGGCTCATCGTCATCGCTGGACTCCTGTGGGTCCGCGTCCGCGTCTCTGTCCCCGTCTTCGTCCGCGTCAGCTCTCCCCGTCCGAGTCGTCCCCTTTGTAGTCCCGGCCGTCAGCGAACCGCACCCGCGGCTCGGCGGCGTCGAGCGGCGCGACGAGTCCAAGGGTATCCGCATAGATGAGTCCGCTCGCGTCGCCGCGCCGCAGCACGGCCACGTCCCGCTCGGGGTCGTACACCTCATTCAGCGAGCGGGATGTACGACTTCAGGAACACCGCGTCCTCCTGAGCGTCCCCGCCCTGGTCCTGTTCGTCCCCCCCTCCATGGACACGTCCTCCGCGAGCCACCGAGCGAGCACGCCCCCCGCGCCGTCCTCGTCCTCATCAGGCAGCTGGTCGCGCGTGACGAACTCGAACGCGCGGCGCAGCCCGAGGCAGCGCACGCCGCGGCGTGCGAAAAAGTCCTCTACATTACGTAGGTCGTTCCGTAGGAAGTCGAACGCAGCGGGTGGTCCTGCTCACGCTCTGCGAGACATCGATGATCCAGAGGTGCTGCGCGGTAGAGGATATTGTACTCGGACAGGTCGCGTGCACGAGGCGGCACTGGTGGAAGAGCGTGCGCACGGCGAGGACGAGCTCAGTATAGAGCGGCGCGCACTGGTCTATGGTCAGCTCCGCGTCTTTGAGGCGCGGGGAGGCCCTGGGCCGGTGAGTTGAAGGGAGCGGACAGGGCGGAGGACGCACCAGCCCTCAGCATCACCGAGGAAGGTCATGACGAGTACGTTCTCGCGGACCTCGATTGGCTCAGGGCATCGGATTCCGGCCGCGACGAGGCGCTTGAGGTTGCGCATCTCCTTTTCCGCCCAGAGGCGCACCATCTTGCGGGGGTTGTGGCGACTATACCCACGACGGAACCGGTGCTCGCCCGAGACATACTTGTCGCGGTCCTTGAAGACGAGGATTGACGTCTTGTAAATTTTGAGTGCGAGATGCACCGCGTCTGGGCGAGCGCGTGGTAGACGTTCGCCTGCACCGTGTGATTTTTAAAATAAAAACGAGTGAAGTGACATGTCAAGACGCACCTCCTTGCCGGTGCTCACACACCCGTTGACCTCGTCAACAAGGCCGCGACCAATCATCTTGAAGAGGATGATGCGGGTGCGCGGGTCCAGGACCTGCTCGTTCGTCGCGCGTCGACTTGTCCTTCTGGTTCGCATACGAGCTGGGCCCCTTGCGGTTCACGCCGACACCCATCGTGTACGGATGTCGATCTTCGCGATGCGTGAGGAGAATTTGGCCAGCGCCGCGAGCTGGTCGGTCGTCCGGTCCCGCGGCGCGGTGCTTTCGCGGGGTGTTTATCGCGGGGACGGCGACGACGGAGGCATTCTTGCCGAGCGCGGAGGACGTGCCTTGCGCGTTGCCCGTGCGCACGGCGACATGCTGGCGGAGCCTGTTGAAATGTTTTGTGAAGTCTGGGGGAGTTGAAGCAAGGCTGAGCGGCGGGAAGCACGGACCTCCCTCTGCGCTCCCAGTCCTCGTCCTCGACGCGGTGCTGTCGTAATCGGACCCGTCCCAGTCGTCGAGCGAGGACAAGTCGTCGAGGGTGAGTCGGAGGAGGACGCTGCGTCGTCGTTATCGATGCGCTGGTCGTCGTCGAGAATAGTAGCCATAAAAAGCAAAAGCAAACGCAGTGCGGACTCGGACCGGCTGTCGCACGCATCATGGACTCGCTCCGTCACCGTGTTCCCTTCAAGGCCAGCGCCGACGACGAAGACGACGAGCGGCCCGTCGTGCTGGACGACGCCGAGCAGGAGGAGCTTATCGACAGCCTGCGCGAGAGCAACACCCGCTCGACCGCGCAGACGCTGCTCGTCCTTGACGTCGTACTGCTTTTTCGTGTGCTCTGTCCGTGTCCTCAAAAATCTACTCAGCCGCGTCTGACTCACAGCCCGCAGGCACATCGTCTACCTCCTCAAGCACTCCAAGGACAGCCCGCTCCTTGCCGTCTTCCCGCCCGCGGCCACCGCCGCGCCCGACCCGACCCGCCTCTCCCATGGCCCGCCGCATTCACCCTCCTTGCGCTCGCGCTTCACGCGAACATTGTGCTGCACCTGCACCCCATTCCGCGTGCGCCAACACCCCTCTCGTACCCGCTCGCCTACGCGCTCGCCCCGTCGCGCCGACGCTCACTGTCTTCCTCAGCCGCTCGTGGCAGGCGACCGCCTGGGCCGCGCTTCCCGCCGCTGTGCTCGCCGTCGCGCACACCGTCCATGCATCCATCGCCGCCGCGGACAAGACGCTCGCCGAGCTTGAGTCCCTCAAGTACCGCGCCCCCGGCCCATGACGATCCACCGCCCAGTCATACGCTCACGCGCTTGCTCAGACGAACAGCAGTACATAACCTACACATGACATTCTATACACAGGGGCACGGGTCAGCCGCGCGGGACGAGGGACGGAGGGGACGGCACGCACTACATACACAGTCTACAGGCTCATCTGCGCGCCGGCAGCAGGCGGCCGCGCGACGCCCCGTCTTTCCTTTCTGCCTTTGTTTCTCTTTCCCCTGCGGTGGCTTCTCGGGCAGCGGCAAGGCCGACTTGTTCAGGTCGAGCGTATACCGCCAGTTCGCCTCGCGGGCAGGAAAATCGTCTTGGGCGCGGCTTGTTGTCCAGCCAGAAGCACCATGTCCGTTAGCACATCCCGGGCGTGTGAGTACCGCCTTTGGATGCAATTTGAAGAATAGGACGCACGGCTGCGTGCCAAAGACAAAGAACACGACCGTACCGACTGGGGTGGGATAGTTAATATCTATGCACTGGGTGTTATAATGGATGACTTGCTTGTGGCGGTGTACATGTCGGGCGCCAGATTGTGTGGGCGACCATCGAGATGATGTTGACCGCGAATCCGAAGACAATGTACGCGCCGAAAATGAGGACGCGCAGGAGCAGTTGGAAGTCGATCGCGTTCGGCATCCCGCGTCGCGCATCCCGTGCCAGTTGCGGTACAGCAGCACCGCGAGATACACTGCGCGGGGAGTGAGTTCAAGATTTCACGGAGCAGATGGACTCATGACGGCGCACCCATGAGCAGCGTTATGCCGATCCCCACCACCGCCGTGAAGAGCGACATTGCGGTGGAGAGCGGGTGAAACTGCAGTGCGCATAGAAGAATCGGCGGGAGCGCGTCACCTTGTTCGGCTGTGCGAGCGATGCCTACGCGCAGTATCAGTATTATGGCAGTGCAAAATACATAAAGCAGACGCACGACGAGGGTCACGATCGAGAACGCAAACTGCGCGACGTAGGCGCGCTGAGCATCTGTTTGTCTGCGCATGAACGATCCAGCCAGACGCGAAAATAACAAGCAGATGCGCACCACGAGCATTTTCAGACGGCTGACACCGGCCGCTTTGGAGTTTTCGTTCAGCACGAGGACCATGTGGTATAGCAGCACCAGACGGCGACGGACCACCTGCGGAGCGCGGTGAGTTATTGCACGGGGGAGAGATGAACGGGACGCGGCGCACATGGGCGTGATTCCGTAGAGCAGCGACGTCTGGGCGATGCAGGCCCTTGACTGGCTCGGGCCCCTCGGCCTGCCCCGCGTAGAATCTGTGGTCAATCATGGTCAGTGTCGGCCGCGTCAGAGCAGAGCGGATGGGCGCGCACAGCAGCAGCGAGAACACCCCGAGAATATCCAGGTCATGCACGTTGACGAGGATGGGGTCGCGCGCACGCCGGGAGAAGAGGAACGTGCGACGAGCAGGGCAGCAGCACGGTGTTCGAGACGAGGTTCATGTATATCCAGACGTCGAGGAGCGCGGGTGCGGCGGCGCCCGTCGGCCTGGTCGACCCCTGGCGCGGAAACAATAAGGATGACTGCGGATGCAAAAATGTAGCAACGCACTCTGTGCCAGGGGCGGCATGTCTGCAGAAACGAATGGCAATGGTCTGTCCTGCAGATGAAGAAGCGAAGTCTGCCCAGCAGAAAGAGCTTTAATTGGCGGCGTCAGCCCAAGGAGCGAATCTGGAGAAGGATGGGGAACGTAGGGGCCTGGACCGCTGGAGGACTTGGACTATAAGTAGGGCCATGGGAACAGGATGGTAATGGAAACATCAGGAATTGCCTTATCTAGACGGAACGGTGATGGGGTATCTACGTTCACTGATCAGCAAGAGTCCTCGTCAGCACGCTTATGCAGCGCTTATGGCCTGCTCCGCAACTCACCGCTCCCTTGCCCATACCTCGTCGTTCCCTCTCCGACTTTGAGTTTACTCTCTTTGAGGGCTCGTCTGCTCAAGGACTCGGAATTAGACGGACCTCATTGGCTCTTGGGAGGTCGTCGACTGGTCATCCAGTGCTCTGCACTAAGACTTGGCGGAGCTCGTACTCGCTCTTACAAAGTCCAATATTACAACCTACTATCGATGCACTGAAGCCAGGTGTGCTGTGGCCTGTGATCCTGCGTTCGTGCCCCGTTCCTGTCCCCGTTTCACATCGTGCATGCCTGGGCGGTGGAGGCACTGCATAGACCGTAAATAGTGTACCACACAACTGCTATGTACCTCAAAAATAATTTGTACCGAATGCAGTCCTCTCCATCATCCAAGCCGTCGAGGATGCCCTTGGCCAGCACGCCACGCTGCGCAAGCTGGCACTGCAGAGCCGAAGGCTATTCGCAAAGATCTCGCCCTGATTGCCCTCTCCTGCCGGTGCGTCGACAATATCAATTGCGAGG